>JANHGB010049494.1:0-42309 GCA_026283785.1 Coracopsis vasa
ACATCTGAATAGATGGGTTGATTCTCAGGCTTTCTGAGCACAAATTTCCTATTAGCATGCTATATTTTTGCAGTATATTATTCACAGAATAGATGTCCCAGATAAGATGTGGTCCTCAGTAAATAACAAAGAAGCATAAATCATATACATATCTCTTGGCGATCCTGTTTAGCTACCCACAAACACGCATCTTTAAAACTAAATTTCTATTTTCTCCTCTCCTTTAGGGTGAAGTCTGGCTGCATTTTTAATTCTTCTTTTTTTCTAGCAAAATTTTGTAATTCTATAAGCTCTCATTGTCTTTGTTGTGGTATGAGTTTAGAAGTTTTGGCCTTCCTTTCCAGTCACGGGTTACAGCAGAGGTAAGCTAGACTGAACTTAGTAAATTTTCTCCACTAACATCCCAGACATGACTTCAAATAAAAGAGCAGATTGCACAACTGCTCTTAAGAGAAATTTAATTTACACTATTGGGATTACAATATTTATTGAGGAACCAGGCACAATCTCAGCAGAAACTTGTATTAGGAATGTAAAAACTGGGAATGTAAAAACTGGGAATGTTAAAATTCAGACCTTCTTCAGTCTCTACAGGAACACAGTGCTTCCAATACTTTAAAACATAATTTTGAACAAGAATACTCTGGGAATTGTGAGAGGGAGTTTTGAGGTCTCAGGATCTTCAATTCCTGCACAATCCAGTAAAGGATGTGGAATTACCAAGGCAGGATAATGGTACTGCCCTCCTCAGTAAACGGCATTGAGATCTCCTGATGAAAAGCACTAGATAAGAGTGAGGTACTATCTATGCCAACACTCAAATCAGACAGCCTTGTGTACAATCTGTTTATTTTTATAGTGAAGTATATTATACTGCCAAAAGGACACTTCATCATCTATAATAAATATTCATCTACATGTATCATGCACTTGAGCTGCATGAACGATGAGACCAGAGTGCAGAAATGAATGGGAAACTCATGAGATAAATGTCACCTTTCAGTGTTGTTGTTGCGGATAAATTGCAGATGGATACAAACAAAGTCAATTATTTTATGCAAGTGTTTGATTCTGCATAAGCTGTTCCTTATGCCTAGACTAAAATCCTAAACCTCATCATTTACCTTTCATCAGAGAATGGCAAGAAGAAACTGTGAAGTTCTAGTAACTGAGGATAATTATGTACAGTAACACACAAACTTCATCATACATAATTTCCCAGAACAAAGGTCACACGCTATAGTATAGAACAAATCCTCACCTCTGCTTACTAAATAGCTCTATTCACTACAAAAGAAGTATTGTGATTAACACTCAGACAATGTAGCACATAAATTAAATTTCCACATGTAGTTACCACCCAGCAATGACTGAAGCATGGCAAAATATGATTTCTGTGACTAAGTCTAATAAAAAAACCCCAATACGTTCAAAATATTCTTTAACTTTGCAGGTTTTTTGAGTAAATAGAGTTGAGATTTGCCAGGCTTTGAATATATCAACAGACATTCTGATTTTTTAAATGTTCTCCTGAATTTTCTCAGCAAAGGAATATTTTTTCCAGAACAGTCTTTTATTTGGTTTTAAACTGTATATCTAGTCCATGAATATGCAACAACTTCTTTCCACGAGCAACATGAGGAACAGTAGATGCAAGAACTGTAATTTGTAATACGCCCAAAGAGACAAAGTTACACAGCCGGGGGGGTCCTGTTCCCTACACTCTGTCATCTGCAAATAAAACAAAACAGAAAGAAATTGTCTTGAAGAAGTAGTTATAAAATTCGGTAACTATGAGTGTTAATTCTGCAAATGTGTTTTATGCTAATAGGAAGCCATGGATGGAGATGGAGATGTTATGACATTGCCACCGCCATTACAAGACCCCGGGTACAAAAGTTCCACATAACCAGTACAGTCATAATTTGCATTTTTTCTTCTCTTCCAACTGGAAGTTTAGTGTCATTGTAACATTAAAACCCAAACAGCATTTGAATGTTCAGTCAGATGACTGAATGGAGTCATGTTGCCGCTGTTTAGTTAACTGTGACTGCCCTCCTGCTCAGGCAGAGATAATCACCTATACATTGCTCTTGGTCCACACAACCCCAGTCATGAGGCTATACACATTAATTCATCTCAGGTAAGGCATCTTAATCTATGTCTCACTGCAGAGACAGCATAAAAACAGGGCACAGTCACTTGTTTGACCAGTTTCAGCTCGACACTTGCTCATACACCTTATTTCTCTATCGTCCTATGTCAAATGCCACAACCCAAAAACCCACCAAACACAAGTGTATCAATTGCATGAATAACATTTTAGACTTCAAATTTTTTCTTGCTTACTAAGTATGCGAGGAGCTCATTCTGCCAACAGTTACTGACTCCAGTAGTAAATGCGCTGCATATGCTGCCTTTGGGGCTGCAGCTCACCACTCCACGAATAAGTGTTTGCAAGGTCTGATGCTAGGTTTTCTGACTCCTGCCTCCACACCAAGAGCTGGCCAGCTTTGCCTGCAGTTTTACGGAACTGTGGGTTAATGAAATATGGGAGAATAAACAAAGATGCTATTCTCTTGAAAGCCACTATATCTGAAATCTGGCAGGCTGCAGTACATTATACCACCAACCACAGGGTCATAATGTCTAAATATATTGTATGTAGAAAATAGTTACCAAAAAGTAAGTATAGTCAGCATTTGTAATAAATAGTAGCTAATAAATAGTGAAAGCATTACATTCTAGGATGTAGGATCCTGGGTCTTCCATTATTTAGTAATTTATTATATGAAATCCATTGACCTTTCCAAGCTTTCCTTTTTCCCTTTCTTTTTTTGGTGAAGCAGGGGTGTTAATTATGCTTTAGCTTTTTTTATTGAGCAACATTAGCATACAAATAGGCCATCAATAACCAATTACAATCTCCATCTCAGAAAGAAGAGAACTACGGTATTAAGTGCGGCTACCCACACATACACACAAGCCCCCTTTAAAAAAGACAGAGCAACTTGAAACTGAATAAAACAGGAATGCACAGGAAAAACTGACAGTGATAGATGGCTAAATATCAGGCTAGCTCTCAGGCAGGGAATTCGAAAAGGTCCTTCTTATTCATCGGCCAAACATAAGACTGTCAAAATAACCCCAGTTTTCCCCAGACTGCCCTGCCTTTCACTCCAGAGATTAAAAATCTGTTCAGATCTCATGCTGGTAACGTTTATGAATTTTACTCAAGTGGAAACTATCAGTTGTGTCAAATGGTGCTGACTTATGTCTTAAGCAACATTTGACTTATTGCCAGTGAAACACTAAATCTGCTTGCTTCTTTTTTATAGTGGGGGACCGGTAAGGGAGAAAGGGTTCATTTGTAGCATTTATCACTCTAAGAGTAGGTTTATGCTAAAGATGAATAATAAAACAATCGCCATAATATTTTTTTCTGTAAGTACAACAATACACTTTTGCTGTGCCTTTCATCTAAGTCCTGTTTTAAACCTGAACCTGCACTGATTTAAATTAAGAAGTTATTTTAAACCTTTTCAGTTGAACTAGTTTTACTTCCTAATGATTGTTTGATATTCAAATATTTAAATAATTTAAATGCAAATAGGCAGTAAATTAATTTTAATTCACATAAGATGTTTCCAAATGTTTACCTAACATTTAAATCCATTTAACCTTAAAACCAGTTATATCTAAACATATGATCAATCAGTCAGTGCAGTCACAGAAGCCACTGACCCTCAGCTGAGATGTGGTAAATAACCAGATGCTGATTTACAGACCATTGTGAAAAATGGAGATACCTTTCTTTAGAACCATCTCTGGTTGAAAGATGCCCTCTTACAATGCCATGTTTGATACATTATGAGATTCTTGTCTGAAGCAGTTTGTGCATATTCTGTTTGGGGGGTACATGGTCTGTGGCAAAATATTGAGTAAGAACCTTGAATTACTGAAGTCAAAGCCTACTGAACTAAAAAATTCTATACAGCCTTCACGGAAGTTATCTTGACCTTCTGCCCTATGGGTTTTTTTCATCAGAATGATAAATAAATCTTTGAAAACTACATAGCACTGGTTGTCTAGAAGATCTTCTTTTGTTTAGGGCAGACAAGTTCTGCCAAATCCTGCCTTGCCAGTCATGAAGACGATCCCCTTGGCTGCCCACCTTGCCTGGCAGCAGCAAATATTCTCTCTGAAAAAGACACAGAGCCACACGGGCTCTGCATACACCACAGTTTGCAATCTACTGTTTCAGTTTAGACAGATTAAGTTGTGAATTTCAGCAGCCAACCTGCTCCACTTTTCCATCTCCCCTGTGAGGCAGTTATCTTCTCAGTTGCCCAGAAGGATTTAAAGGAGTTCATTAATAATAGCTTCCCCTTAATACAATTTAACAATTCCCCCTCTCCTCCAGGTTTCCTCCCATGCAGGTAAGAGATGAGCTGCAAAAGTCCTAGCACTTGTCAGATTTCTCTGGATTTAAAATACAATGTGACATGCCTAGAGAGTGACAAATATGCTTTAACTCCACTGTTCTCTTCAATTCTTGTAAAATCTCAAATTTATCCTCTGGCATTTTAGTGCTTTACTACAGAAACTATGCATGACATTTCCTGATGGCTTTTTCTGGTGGTGTTAGTACATGGGTTTATGACAGTGCCAAGGACCATACAGAAAAAAGTGTCCATACCTTGATATCAGCACTGCAAAAGAGCATGGAAAAGATTTCAGGACAACCATTTAAAGGAGCAGGTTTTAGGGTGCAGTTCCATGAGATGGGGTGAGCCATTCTAACAACTCACTGTCAGCACTTTGCTGTTGACAGTGTGGTTCTCCCCATCTACCCTTCTCCTCCCTATGCTGCTCGCCTGCCCCCTGCTCACCTTGAGCTGGCTCTCATGTCCTTTGAGCCACTCCTTTTTGCCAATTCACTTCACTAACCCAGTGCAAACTGTGCTATAAGGTGGAAGAGAAAGATCAGATAGTAGATTCTGCAGGCTTAGTGAGCTAGAAGAGCTTGCAGGAAGGAGACTCAAGGACCAAAGTCAGTGAAAGGGAGGAATGAGATTGTATAACCAAGAGAAGGAGAATGACAACTGCCCTTCATTGAAAGGACATGCCACCTGAAACCAAACCAAATCCTGTTTCATCTAATGTGGTCAGATACTTCCAGCCATTCTCAAAGAGTTTGCTGACCTATTCTCTGGATCCTTGTTCTTTTGGCTCGACTGTCCAGAGAGTGCTGAAGGCAAGAGAATCTGGTATTGCAAAGGAACACTGCATACACAGACTTCCCCTCTGGTTATCTTCATGCTGTCAGAAAATACCTAGAGAATAAGGCTGTAAAAAGACAAAAGGGTCTCAAACTTTCTGCAGTGATAGCTGGCAGTAGGGAATTGTTCTTTAATGTACTATTCCATTAGATGATTAACAATGTGCTAACATTATTTCTCCATAATTAATAGCACAAGGCTAGTCTTATAAAAAGGAAGAGGACTTTTTAAAAGCATCTCTCCAACATCTTATTTTAGATTTCTGGACACTAAATGTGTTACAATCTGAAATATGGAATTTCACTTCAAATTTTGTTATTTAAACAGATGCATTTCTTTGAATCTTCTCTATTTAAAATAGAAAACGTAATAAAAATGAGCATTTTGTCTGGAAAAAAAAAAAGTTTAAGAATTCTAACTTGGCAGGAAATCTTTTACTAGAAAATATAAGCTCTCCCCCTAATTAGATGGATTTTAACACTCTCTTTATAACTCTGCACAAACATATGCCAAGGCAAAGCTTTTGAAGGTAATTATATTGCAACTCATTTTCAAGATATTTCAAATCAGCAGACCAGCCCAGACATCCATTCCAATTGTTCTCTGATTTTAGGATTGCTGAACATTCACACTTAATCATAAACAGACTGTAGAACCGCAGCTGTTATTAAAATGGAGATAAGATAAATCTTAATTAACCGGCTGTACATCAGTAAACAAATAAACTAATCATATCTCCCTTAATTGCGAGGGACAGCTTTGCATCAACCTGAGAAGTTTTAGCTTTTTTTAATTTCTGACTGAATACAAATTACAGTAATTGCAAGTGTACAACAAGAATACAATAGATTTTTAACAGCTCTTTAAAATGTATCTCCATGATTTAAATTGAGAAAGAGGAGAGCGAATGTGTGTTCTTACATTTGTCTTCCTAAAACTGAGACATAAGTTGGGCTAGTAAGTAAGTGACAACTCAGTTATGGTGCCCTGCATGGCAAATCTATTTCTGCAACAACTCCCTAACTTTAATATTGCTGCCATTGCTCTGAGAAATAAAGTAAAATGGAAAAGTTGAGATCACCGCTTTGATGCTGTCTTGGTTGTACTGATGACCACTTTCAGATATCTCCAACAAGCACCATTATTTTGTGGCAGTTTAGAAATTCTGACATGATCTATGCCAGTGATTCAGAATCTTCCTAGTCTTCAAAAAATGCCTGCATATTACATCTCTATAAATACAGAATTCCACATCAATATTACTGGCAGGCTATCCTAGAGTTATTTCAATGATATTTTAAACCTTCTTATTGCTAAGCCAGTAGGGAAAAAAATCTTCTTTAAAATTACTTTTAACTTTATTAAAACTTATCAGTTTTATGATGTCCTATCAACTTCACTAAAGTCACCAATTCATTTTATACAAGCCACTGAAAAAAGCAGCTGATCATGCGGATTTCTGGATCTCTCTTGCCCTGGCTGCATTCAGCTGACCAAGTTAAGGCAAGAGGTTATGCTACTTCTCATTCATACACAGGTGAAGAACTGGAAGTGTGCACTCTATCTGATAAATTCAATGGTATTTCTGAAATGACTAATGGCTATTCACCAAACAAAAATTGATATCACCAGATAATTTTTGATGCTATTATCTTCAATAGAGGAAAAAATGTGGCCATTTTTAGATGCAGTGAAATTACGTTCAGCCTACAAGTGTTTTCACTGATGAAGATAAACTGCTTTGATAGAAGAAGTAAAACAATTCCCTTAAAAATAGTCTAGAGTACAAAATTATGTTTTAAAAGAATTCATTTCAGGTTCTCATTTTCTTAATAAATTTTGGTTTCTTTAAACATAAAAATGTAAATGAAAATTATTGGTTTGGTTTGGTTTGGTTTGGTTTGGTTTGGTTTGGTTTGGTTTTGAGAGGGGAATAGAGTAAGGCTTTCAGTGAAAACTTAATATTTCAAGACAAATTTTTCAGTGTTTATTTCACCATAATTTCCAAACCCAAAACCTTATCATTGCTTATGTTATATCTTTGAATGTGCAACAGAAGTCTACATCAAGATATTCTGATATTCCTTAAAATAACAAAATATTGATATAAAGGGACTTTCCACGAAAGATAAAAATACTGGCCAAATGTTAACTAAAATATTGAAACAAGATTAGACAGCAGAGAATATTTATATTTTTTAAGTTAAGAGGTTCTGATCTTACACGGATAATTTCACTCAGGAGTTTTTAATTGCTGAAGTGATAGGCTGAGGTGTAATTTTGGCTTTGTAACTCACTGGCTGTTTAATGACAGCAAGGGAAGAAAAGCTGCCAAGCTTTCCAGTGAGATGCAGTTGAAAGATTTTGTCTTTATTATATGCTTAATTATAATCTTTACAAATTTCATAAAACAGCCTATTGATTGAATTAACAAAACATTAACATGTTGGGAGTGGATATCTTAGTAGGAAATTCTTACTAACTAATGTGAAAGTCAGCCACCTATGTTTGCCATATATACATGCCCAGGGGAAAAATATTCCCAGTTTAAGTCTGAAAAAGTTACTGCAGTAATTCCAGAGATACAATTAGCCTACTTTACCTAAACCAAGAAAACTAATCCCAGAATGAATATCTCTCCCTCTTTTCTACTAGCAGAATATGTACTAGAATAAAACTGAGATGTAGAAAAGAATTAAAGTATCAAATAAAACTGATGGAGATATATTGAAAAAAAATCTAACATGTATTTTAAAAAGCTATTTGGATGAAAGACTTGAGATAAAGCTGCTACATCTTTCTCAGTTTCTCCCCCTCTTTCCTGTTTGGCTTCACTATAAAGCAGTAAGCACCATCTGCCTTTGGATTTTTCTGCTGATTTGCCCATGGTGCTTCTTCTATGAAATTTCCCTTGGGCCAAAATTTGCTGAGCAATCTTATCTCCCCAGAAGTCAGTGTTTATATGGGGGATTCAATACCTCAAAATTGCAAATTCCTAATATAGGCTTCCTGCCTGTTGATGTATGTCTGGGTCCCATTGACTCGCCCTCCTCACAGAGGGCTGTGCAAAGGACCTTGGCTGCTTTGCATTTTAGACTAAAGACAAGCAACTCCAGAGCTTGGGTCTGCATCCACCATTCATTGCTTTTCTCTTTGCCTCCTTTCTTCTCCCCCATGAAGTAGGTAGGGTTGGGTTTCACAGGTTTTTCCCTGCCATGAGAAGGGGACTTACTTACTTTTAGAGGGCCCTCACAAATCACTGCCCTAAGCCCCTGGCTGAGACACAGACATGGAGTTGAACCTCTGAGGCCAGTGTTGTATACCAGAACAAATCCTTTCTGATCACAGGCTTCCATCTCTTCCCTCCCACAGTGAGGGCATGTTCCTGCCATTCTTCTGTAACAGATTTAGAGGACCTGAGGCTGAAGGTGAGACACTTTGCCTTGCTGATTGAATGAAAAACAATTCTCTGGTTGTCTCAACATGATCTGAGGTTGCTCATGCAGAAGCCACAAGCACCTGACATAGAATGGTTTGGGTTGGAAAGGACCTTAGGATGATCTAATTCCAATCCTTTGCCATGGGCAGGGACACCTTCCACTAGACCATGTCGCCTAGGGCTTTGTCCAGCCTGGCCCTGAACACTGCTGGGGATGAGGCATTCATCACTTCTTTGGGCAACCCGTTCTATTGCCTCACCACCTTCACAGCAAAGAATTTCTTCCTTATATCTAACCTAAATCTCCCCTGTTTAAGTCTGAGCCCATTACCCCTTGTCCTATTGCTACAGTCCCTATTGAAAAGTCCCTCTCCAGCATCCTTATAAGCCACCTTCAGATACTGGAAGGCTGCTCTGAGATCTCCAAAAAGCTTTTCTCCAGGCTGAGCATTCCCAGCTTTCTCAGCCTGTCTTCATACAGGAGGTGCTCTAGCCCCCTGATCATTCTCGTGGCCCTCCTCTAGACTTGCTCCAACATCTTCATACCTTTCTTACATTGAGGACACCAGAACTGCACACAATACTCTGAGTGGTGTCTCACAAGAGCAGAGTAGAGGGGCAAGATCACCTCCTTCGACCTGCTGGTCACACTCCTTTTGATGCAGCCTAGAATACAGTGGGTTTCTGGGGTGCAAGCGCACACTGAAGCCAGCTCATGTTCAGTTTCTCATCAACCAGCACCCCCAAGTCCTTCTCTGCAGGGCTGCCCTGAATCTCTTCCCTGTAGCAGAAGAAAAATGTATAGATGGAGGCATAAAGAGCTCTTTTCAGGGGAAAGTGGCTACACTGATAATGTGTAACATGAAATTGTACTTAGGTAACGTGTCCTCTGCAAAATATTTCCTGGGGCATAGCATATCCTAGAAATGTTTTGTAGACTATCATCCAACTGAAGATTTTCCTTCTGTATTAACTTCCATAGATCATTCACAGAGTGAAATGAGCTAGAACTACCCTTCCCACAGGGTAACATAGACCCCCCTCAGTCCTGGAATAAATGTTATAGGAGTGTCTGTGTTGCCTTTATCTACCATATGAATTAACTCAAATGATCTGGCAATCAGTTAATTTTGGAAGAAAAATTCTCATCTGCACATGCCCTCAGCAAAGATCATGTTTCTTTTCTTGTCTGATCTCTCTCTCTGCACTCTTTAAACTCCCCCATGTGAAAGTGTATCACCCTTTAGCTGTTCCCCAGCACACAGCCTGCTGCTGGCACGCAAACAGCAAAATTCCAACCCATAACAACATCAAGAAATGATTGTTGCTCTTGCTATCACAAGAATCCTGTTCAGCTTTGGGGGTGGGCGGCTCAATCACAACCTTCATAACAGATCATTGAGGCCAATGAACAATTCACTTTTGGAGCTACAGACTAAGAAATCATATAGGGATGAAAAACGCCACCCAAATGTCTTTAAGGAATTATTTTCATATTGTGGACATTTACTTGTAATATTTATAAAGAGATTACTGTTTACAAGTAGCCTTGTATCTTTAAAATATTTCTAACTAACATGTATTGGAGGCTTCTTCGCATGCACACCACCATTATCTCTTGGGTTTAATACATGATCCACTGTGGAAAACTGTGGGATACTTAAAACATCAAACAAGCTATTAATTTTGTGATTATGGAAATGAGTAGTTGGTAGCTTGTTTCCTAGAACAGCTTCTCCTGAGGGAGCTGAACACAGTGCTTGGAAAACCTTGATTAAAAAATAAAACAAAACCCACTAAAACCAAAACCCCACAAATTGTTATTCACTGAGCGATCAAAGCAACAAACCCCTAAATACCAGCCCAGACATCTGAATATGTACAAAACAAGCAAAAAGATGTTTAAAATCCACAGAGAGAAAAAGAAAATATTCTGGAGGTGGAATTCACTTAACCTGATGTTTATCTACCAAAGTATGTGTCTGTATCTGGGCAGGTCACCTGAAGATGTCTTTTCACTCAGCAGAGAATTAGACAAACAAATTAATGAAGATGATGACACAATTCATCTCATTAATTTCCTACATTCTTAATTGCATCTTACCAGTTCTATTAACTGCTTTGACTAAATCACCCTTGGCTATAATAGATGTTCATGAGGTGGAGATCTAAAAGTGATGGACCTCACCCTAATCTGCAGGGTGTTATCAGTGCTCCAACACCAGAAGACCTTCACTGTAGTCATTAACAGCATGCATGGTAATAATACGTATGGTAATAATACATGATATGCAATATGTGGTACATAACGAAGTCCATTTTCACAACTTTATCTCGTCCAAATCTTTCCTGTATTGGAAACCTGTATTGAAATCCTCACTTGAGGCCTCTCTAATCCCTGTGCAACCATTTGAGAGCCAATATATACAAATCTGTAAAAGTTATCCACGTCAGAGGTCACATTTGATATGATGCTTAGATAAGATTCATGTGCCTGAAAATTCTTTATTAGAAATGTGATATAGGGGTATATGACATATACTAACATGCCATCTTGTTCACTACCAGCATAGTTGCTCATAAATCGCCTCTTCAAAAATGAACCAAAAGAGCACAGGAAGAGTTACTTGCAAACGCACAATGGCTCAACATATGCTAAGTCCATGCTGGCAGAGTATGAGTATGTTTAAGAGATTGAATTAGTTGCTTCTATCCCATAGTTTAGGCATATGACAGCTGAAATAAATAAATAAACCCAAAACACCAACAACAAAACACCCCAAAAACCCAAACCACCCTTGTGATACCATGTGTAAATCATACAGATGATGGGCCAGAAACCTTCTCGTTGCCCTAATCTGAATGGCAGACAAACAGGTACGTGACCTGTCCAATTGCCCCTAGCAAAAAGGCAGCTGCAGGTCAAGGCAATGTCCACTCCACCTAGATCTGCCCATGAATGAGCCTCAAAGTCCACAGAGAGCCCAAAGTGGGAATGACCAGGATGCTGAGCTATCTGTACAGGGATTAACCTCCTCACCTTTGAAGACCTCTTACTTTTGGTTTGAATGTTTGAATACAAACTTTTTTTCCTTTCTCAAGGCATAAGATGTGCTTTTGTTTACCAGCATGGTGTTCACAGCTCTCATGAGCAACTCATGGTGCACACTAAGTGTTGTATAAGGAGTGATAAATCACAGGGACCATGGTTTTTTACCCATACTTAGCAGAAGCAAATGTGCAGTAAGTTCAGAGACACAAATAAAACTGAAATCCAGAAGCTGGATCTTTAGGACTTGCTACCTGGGTGAAATCATGGCTTTTCACAGACTTCCTATGCCCATTTGGGTGTGTGGCCAACTCGTTCTGTGCCTTACCCTTTTCTCCTCACCAGCAAAGCAGAGATCAGCACTTCCCTGTCTAAGGCTGAATACATCAAAGATTATGATGTATCCACATATTTTGGCAATAAAGTTTTAGCAGTATCTCAGGTAGATAAAATCTCCTGCAAACAAAATACTGGATTCTTTTAAAAGAGTAATTTTTTTTCAGTTCAATCAAGCTAAAAGAACAATATACATTATACAAACAGGTTTTCTGATTTAATTACCACGGTTTCAAAGTCCCCTCCTGTACTTAACACTCAGGGTTATGGAACTTGTTGCCAAGCAATTACCCCTTAAATTTGCTTTAATCCATGCCGATCATTTCCCAGAGTTGATCATTACTGCAGGCTTTAATTGCTTTTGTTGGCTCGTGTGTAGCTGGAGTTCAAACAGAACAGATTAACAGGAGGCTGCCAGCCACGAAACCCTTTGAAAAAAAGGCGGGAAGGTGAATTAAGAACCTCACAGTGTTCTTTATTTCAAGGACTTCCCAGAAACTGTGGTTCACACCTATATCAGCCTCAGAAAAGGTGCGCAGGAGTTACATCCTGATCTTGCTGCTATCAGTTTTATAGTGGTACCGGCCATCTTTATCGTATGGAGTTGCAGGCAATGAAAGTCAGAACAGAACTGGGAAAACAATGAATGAATCACAGCAAAAAGAAGGATAAGGACATTATCTCCAGACAGAGCAGTATGCAAGACAACCGAGATACCAAGTATATGTTAATTTCAAGCCCATGTCAATAGGAGAGATGGTCCCACACTGTCACTGCTTGTGTGGTTTGGGTTTGCAGGTCATTGGGAGAGAAGGGTACTCTCATTCCTGCAAAGATGCAGGCCGGTTCCCATCCCTTCAGATCACATCATTTATCTTAAGGAAGCTGCCAGGCGCAGCAGGAAGCTGGATTGCGTCCGTGATAAAAGCGATCCTTTCCTTCAATAACATGGTTTATCTATTAAGTGAAACTGCTTTTAGAAGAGGCTCAGTATGTTTGCAACATCCCCTCTGGTAATGAGGTTAATGCACCCGATAGAGCTGATACTGTGGAGCATTCATCAGGAGCATCTTCATTTAAACACCAGATATATTTGCAGTTGTTCAGCACTTACCCATCTAACCCAAACTCATCCATTTATTTATTTTTCAGTCTGTTTCCCACGTGAACATTAAAACCCTCTCATTCCCTCTCTATATTCCCTACTGCTAACACAGATTCAGGCTAACATAAAAGAGAGGGAAGGTTTGTCCACACAATACATTTTTCTTCCCTCCCACACCATCATTATCTCTTTTCCTTTGTAGCTCAGTAACACCTAGAAGCTTTGGCAGTGTACCAAGGGTTTCACCAGTGCTCAGCATTGTACAGCTGCATGGTAGTCTTAGGCTCAATCAGGTTGGTATCACAAAACCACAGCAAAGGAGTGACAATGTGCACACACACAAATTGCTTGAGAATGAGAAAAATCTGAGAAGAAGGGAAGAAAACAAAACATCACATACAAATATGATGAGGGATAGTTTGATATACAACTAGTAGTGGTTGGCACACCGTCATGATAGAGTGAAAAGGTTATGTCTACATAGTTCACGTGGGAGGAACATGTTAGTAGGTGCTACAGCCACTAAAGAGTCATATCATATGTTTACACACAGCTATGCCATGACAAGGGCTGAATTTATAGAGAAGAAAAGGGAAAGAGCAAAATTCATGGGAAATTGATGTTGTGATGTCCACTCAGCATAATGGGAGCCAAAAGCAGTCTCTAATTTTTACAGCAGGACTCATGAAGAATACTTTCTTACAACTCCTGGTAGAAGTACCCTCTTCTACCATTTCAGGATAAAGGCCTGGAGCAAGACCTGTGTTATCACAGATCCTGTGAAAGCAAAAGGCCATGTTCCGCACGCAGGGAGGCTGTAAAAGCTGATAATCCAAAGTCATTCTCTTTTCTTCTTCCTTGTCTAGCTAAACAGACATTCTCTATCTATGAGAACAAGTAGGTATGTTCAACAAGGAGGTGTAATTGTGCCATGATAATCTCCAGTGCAATAGACAATATTTAACATGTAGCTGCTACCTTGGAAATTATTTAAACTGAACAAAATGGGAAATTAAAACTAAGGTTTTGTACACTTTCATTGCTCTTTGGGGAAAAAACCCAAGAGCCTATGGTAAATGGGAGATTTGAGAAATACAAGGAAATCAGAGTGATAATCAACCTCAAAACAGTGTATTTTAACTCAGAAATTGATGATGCAAAGATGGAGGTACTGTTCACAAAGCTATCGTAGAATCATAGAACAGTTTGGTTTGGAAAGAATCTTCGAGATCATCCAGTTCTAACCCTCCTGCCATGGGCAAGGACACCTTCCACTAGACCAGGTTGCTTAAAGCTCATCTGACCTGGCCTTGAACAGTGCCAGGGAGAACCTTGAATAGTAGAGATGAACTGGAATACAAAAACACTAAATGCAAGGTCCCATATCCCATAACGCCACAAATATTTATCACGAATAGGGGCTTAAGAAATTCCAATCACACATTTTCAAAGCAAGTTAAAATGGGATTAGGTAAGAAAATTTTTAGAATAGTCCAGGAGAAATAAAATCTTGTCAAACAAGAAATACTTTTCCTTGCTCAGTCCAGCAAAACAGATTGTCAGGAATACAGCTTTTTTCCCCTATAGCCATAGAGTATGAACTAGGGAGTGCAAAAATACATTTAAGCTGAAGGACTTTGTTGACTCAAGAGGGAATCAAGTACACACCAGCCATGAATACAGTCAGCTTGGAAACTAGAAGAAAAATTCTAACTATCAGAGTAATTAATCTCTATAACTTTCCATAGGAAAACCCCCACAGGATAAATAGCATTATGATGGAACTTGATAAATTTACTAAAGACATTTTTAAGACATATTTACCTCCAACAGAATGGGAACAGATTCAGTGAATCAGGAGACCACTTCCCACTCTATGTCTAAACCAAAATTCACTCTTTGTACAAAATGCAAAACTTCAATTTTCAATGGTCTTAAGCCTGCAGTTTGAATAGTTTTAGAGTTTCACCCATGGCACATTCCTTGTACATCACACATCTGTTTGGCTCTTAGGGTTTTACATGTAGTTTAGAGAGATATTTTTTCCTGTGTTTGTGGTAACTTATGAACACCAGGTTAAAAGCATCTGCATCAAACCTGGCTTAGGCATCACTGACAGTGTTAAGTTTTTCCCTCACCAAAGGACAGGGTTTCTTCGTGCTCCCTTGGCTAGAAATAATTTTTACATCTGGGAACACAAAGTGAGAAAAGCTTAGGGAAAATATAACAAGAAACAGTAATGCTCATTTTGGCTGAAGCAAAGTGCCAGATCTTGCTGCAGAAAATGACTGGTTTAGTGCTTATGTAGGCTTTTCCTGCCCAGTTTAAAGGGAAAAGCCCTTTTGTTTGCTTTAAGCAACATTTCTGCAGAAAGAAGGCTAAAGTTAACAGTGGGAAAGTCAGAGACAGCTATACTGCAGGGAGCGCATCAGATTTTCTCTTTAGTTGATACGTATCAATGAATTGGAAGTAAATTGCTGAAACTGTGCTACCCAGGATACACACAGCTCAGGTGCTGACCTATGTGTAAGGCTTGCCTTGACCTTGTGTCAATGTTGTAGTATCAGAGATTGTTCCAGTAGATTTAAAATCAAGGTGAACAGACATTCACAGGAAACACAGAAATTCGTGTTTTTGTTGAACCCCTCCAATTATCTTGCTGCTTTGCTAAACCCTGATTTTCTTAGAAGACCTAACGTGTGGGCCCTGATGCATATGTACACATTCAAAGACAGGGACAAAGATGTTATACATCTTCCATTGCTCCAAACTGTAGCATCATGAACACCAGCCCTCTTGAGAGCTAATTTCTGAAGCATCTGCACTCTGTGCCTGGCTCTCAGTGCTGCCCATGACACAAGCTGTGGGTGAAGCTCTTCCCACATATGAGATGTCTACAGGAGCTCTCTCTGGGGTGGATTCTCTATTTTCTATCCCACAGATGAAGGCATGTATGTGATCACTTTTATTATCCAACTGATAATTTTCACTAAACTTAGAAGACCCTAGTTATGTTTGCAGTTTTGTTCTCTTCCACCAAATATGACCAAAGTTAGTAAACAGGTTCAAAATGCACCAGCATAAGACATATGAACATGCTCAAACAGTGCATTGTGACATAAGCTTCTTTTTGAAGTTAAAAAAGTTAAAAAGCCTGTCCCAGAATCTAGAAGATTAAGTAAAATACAGAAGAGTATTTAGTTTTCTTTTCAAGACTTGGGGTACAAGGAGCCTTCCTACCACTTTGCTGACTTCTCAGCTGGTTGATGGACACAGGAGTGACTCCTGCACTCACAAAAGCAGCAAGATTTGGATCCATCCCATTGCATGCAGGCTGAAGACTCCCTCTATATTTAATGAATTACCTCCCCATGATGTTTTCCTCTCTGTGTTGGTGACAGAGAAAGCCCAGGGTGATTATGGTCCTTGTAAGTGCTGACTCTGGCTGGAGCACTGTGTTCATCCCACCATAGCATTTCTACTGGCACAAATTGTTCTGGAAAAGCTGAAAAAGCCTCTGAGAAAAAATTAATCCACAGCCCATAATAGCTGCAGAGAACTCTGGTTCTGTGCCATGGAGGAGAATGGTGCAAAGGTTAGTGCTTCAGGAATACTGAACACAGGTAGCAACTATATAATTTATATTGATGGTACCAGTTTGTCTCCTTTACAGCTCTGGCATAAGGAAAACATTTACTGCCCACTTTTCAGTGATTTGCCATTTTTACTGTGCCAAAGCAAGGTTTTATAAGTGTTCTCTGTCTTTGCACATTAAATCCAGGGTGTGTAAGGCAAAAAGAATGTGGGACTGGTGGAAAAAAACACATAGGATTTCTTAAGGAAATTTTTCATTGTGTGGTAGAGACAAGAGAACTAAAGGGTCTTTTATCTGTAAAAGCACAGAATTTGAGAAACAAATTTTAGGCAGGAAAGTCTAATGGTTTTTCTACTTCCTTTGGCCTCAGGAAATGGGGAATCACATTAAAGATGAATTGTGAGAGAATGCTTTAATTTATTTTCCCATTTCAATTCAAATGGGTGCCCACTCTTAGATATTTCAAATAAAAGCAACGCTTCTGAGTAGCACTTGGTCAAAGAAATGAAGGGCTGGCTCAAAGAGGAAGGTTAATCCAGCAGTTGGAGTATTAGCACAGATTTTTCAAAACCTATTGCAGAATAGAGAGCTGAATACAAACCTCCTATATGATCTTAAATTAGATTGCCTTTCTTTGCCTTACCTTTGCTTTCCATATATATTTGAGGTGTTTTCATACTACTGTAAAAACAGGCACTGGACAAAGAGATGGATTAAATGAAGCAAACATGAAAACCAACTTCAAAACCAACTCAGTTGTTGTGTTGAGCATTAATTAAGAAAAAAAAATCAAGTGGATTATTTTAAGTTTCTGGTCCCATTGCAAATATCTTGCACCAGTCTTTGAAATAGAACCTTCTCTCACACATCAAAAAGTTCAGGGGGCTAGCCATCATCTAATGGGAGAAGGTGGATGAGGTCCTCTTCAGTAAAGACGGTTTCTTGGAGGAAACAAATGCAAGGCTAATAAGTGAGAGAAAATAAACAATCTAAGGTGCATTGTCAGGCTTCAGTCCTGTGAGGCTTGAAGTTGAAGTCTTTGAGCAAACATCTGGTGCGTATGCAAACATCTATGCAACTCTGTACCATCAAAGCCTACTGAATCAACCTTGCCACCTTTACATTTCACAACTATACATCAATACAAAAAATCCCGTAACCATCTCTATCTAAAAATCTGTGACTTCATTTCAGCTAACCTAGCTTTTTCCCTTCCTCACATTGGTGTTAGCTAGATGTTAGCTGTAAAAGCCCCTTCCTGACAGACTTAAAGTCCTTTGTGCTTTTAGTCATACACTCCAGTATGAATGAGATGTTTGAAACATTAGTCATAAAAGAACTATCCCTCCAGAAAAAGTGTCATTATCCGACACTGCACAAAGTGCTTGTCAAATTGCTCTTAACTTTTAGTCATTTAAGGCTTTTAATTTCTGAATGTAATTGTAAAAATGAAAGCTTTGCTCCCACCTCAAGCTTTGTTAATCACACAGTTAAAAATCAAACAAACAACATCCACAAACCCAGCTCAGCCTGGTCATGGTTACTACCTTCACACAGAGACTGAACAGATTTCTTCACCTCCACAGGATGCAAGAATTGGAATTTTTTAAGAGTGTAAAAAGTGATGCTTCATTGTCTTAATCTTGGTTTATTTTAGTAATCTATCATTTATCTCTCATTGCAGTCACAAATCAAGAAACAAAAATATATGTTTTTATTTATATTAGCCTTAAATATCTCAGAAAAGGCTTCTTCTTCCTTTTATATACCTTTATTAAATACATTTTTCCATCAACAACTTCTGCTTTGGCCTTTATTGGAGACACCACCTTCTAATATGATGCAATACTCTGCATTCACACGTTCATTTCCAATCCCAACTCATGCAATGGTAATGCGTGCTTTAGGAAGACAGACAGGCAGATACCCAAGTTTGAGCTCATGTTCTGATTTCTTCCTATCAGTAACCCATAATCCTGTCTCATTCCCCGCTTTTGTTACGCATTGCCAAGTCATAGCTAAATGCAAGGCCTGAGCATAAAACCTCATCTGCCCAGATGGATTCCTGCGCCTCTCTGGAGCCTGGCACCTCCGTTTGGCTCCTCACTGGTGTGAAGATTTGTTTACAGTCATGCAAAAGCCAGATTAAGGCTGATGCGAATGAACCCCTATAGGTATTCTGTTTGACAGTGAAACCTCAGGCATGTGCACAGCGCCAAGTAAGTTCACTAAAACTCTGAAGCAGCAAGGACCCACCAGCAAATTCATTTTCCAAAGTAATATTGTGTCAGATCTGTGGATTGCACTGATGCCACCAATACTTTCATCACTGGGTATTCAGATTTCTTCTTCTTTCCTTTAATCTTCGAATATACAACTTTCCGCCTGATAAAAATCAGCGAAGTATGTTGATAAGCACATAATCAGTTACGCCTTTAGGTTAGGTTAGATTTGATTTAACAGTATTAATTATTCTGCTTTCCAATGAGTAATTCAGCCATGTGATTGTCTACCCAAGCCATAGCAGAGCATCCACACATATTGTGTAACGTGCAGCTGTGCTAACCTGAAGGATTCTTCACAGTGTATACGTCCAGACAGAAAACTTGATGAACTATTTAGGAATTTCTTCAATAGCTATAGTCATCTGTAAGCAAACATCTGGACACCATGTCCAGTTTTAAAGGTAGGATATCCAAGAACCAAAGCAGAAGGATTGTTTATCTTGAGCACATTTTAACATCAGTAGCCTTCATACCTTCAGAGCAATAAAACAGCTGAAGTTGAAGTCTCAGAGTAGGGCAGAGGAGGAACCTAAAAGTGAGCACAAGACAGATTCCCAGCTAATATGAAGCAAAAAGATAAGAAAGTGTGATAAAAAGAATTACAAAGCTTTATGCCAACCCAGGGTGCAGTCAAGAGAGTCTTATAAGCACACCAAAACCACTAAATATTTCCTCATAAAAGAAAAGCCAGACAGGGCCATTAAAAGATTAAGCCTAGCTTCTGTATGACATACTCCATCAAATCACATAGTACACTTCTGGGCTGAGTGTAGGAGTTTAGGTTTGACTAAAGCTCATCTTGCAGAAATGCACACAGTCCTGATTTGAAGATGTCAAGAAATGGAAGATCCAGTCCTGTCCTGAAGGACTTTACTCCAGATTTAAACATTAAAAAAAATAATAATAATAAAAAAATAAATATCCAAACAAAACCCACAACAAAACAAAAACCAAGCATAGTGACAAAACTTGAATTCACCTCCCATCCCTTGTTTCTGATAATGTCTTTCTGTGCTAGACTGAGCAGAGTTTAATACCCAGTATTTTCATTCCTGGAAGTATTTGTGTTTCACAGTCAAGTTATCCCTGTATATTTGTTGCTAAATTAGGCAGATGAGTATCTTTAGGTTTCTCACTGCTGTTTCTGCTTAGAAGAGTTTGCTAACTAGACTGAAATGACAGCCATCACAGTTTGTCCCTAAAAAAAGTATAAATTAAGTTACTCTGTAAACCTGAGAATTTTTTTAAGATTAAAAGTGGCAAAGAAGAGAGAAAACAAATTCTGATAAAAACATCAACCCAGACACAGAATGCGGAATTCCTTGTGGTCTGTTACTCAACCATTAGATGTCCCCATGTGCCATTGGGATAGGGCACTGGCCCAGCAAACAAAAGGAACCAGGCAGCAGCTCAAACTGAGCAGAAGCCTCTGGATTTGTTGCATTTGCTCTGTGTGTGTGTTTCATACATGCTTACTACCTGAGAGCAGTATGATGAGCAGATTTCATCTGAATGATGAAAATAACGGAATTGTTCCAGAGGGAAGGCTCCAAAGCTGAAGCTGTTATGAAAAAGTCTCACTCAGGATGTTATTTAAATAGTCACAGGTTGAATTGTAGTTATTAATGTCAGTGGTCCCTGTACAAAGAAGCAAGGTTCAAGTAGACAACAAAGGCCAACTTATTGATGGATATTTATTTACATACAGTTAAAATCTAATTAGTGGCCAGATTGCATTTACCCATCAGAGCCACACATGACTTTAGAAGGCAAACAAGGCAAGACCATATCTTCAGATGCTCTAAATTAAAATCAATCACCATGTGTCAAACATGAGTGAGATGTCTGGAGCATTACTGCTCACAGAGATTGCCAGCCCTGCAACTGGGGCAGCCCACATAATGCCCCAGAACCACTGCAGTTTACAGAAAGGCATGTGAAAATAAACCTTGGTTTGGGGTTTCGGCCATGGTGGTTCAAGATCAACTTCACCAGCACTTCAGCAGGACAATGACCACCAGGAAAGAAATAGCAAGGACAACTTAAAGCGACAACTGCCTCAGTCATCTCAGTTCAACCTGCCTGGATTCGTGAGTGACCTTCCCCTTTCAGTGACAAGCATAAATACCTTCAATGACATTTTTAGTTTCACAGCAGGTGCTTGGGAGTGATTACCTTTATTTATCTATTATTTCAGTTAGCGGAATGCTGAACTTGCAACCCTAGTTGTTCTACTGAACAATGCAACTTTTTTGCTTATGATGAGCAAAACATTGTAGTGTTCTAACCAATATTTATTCTCCTTTCCACAAAATCCTTTTATTTATTAAAACAAGTACAAGGTCCTATTTAGCTCTACTAATTACCAACATTTCTTATACTTCAACAGATTAACCACCAGGAAAAAAATGATCATTAAAGAATGCAGTGATAGCTGAAGGATCATTTCTAGATTTACTTAGTCAACACATAGGAACATGGAGACACTCCCCTTTTCATTAACCTGGGAGTCAGCCTGGAGATGGCACAGGGAGTTTCACAACACCTCCTTTCTGCACAGATGAAAGGCTGCAGATTATTCAGTAGTGAAGGTGAGCCAGAGGAAGACAGGAACATCCAGGATGACAAGGCTATCCACACCCATTAGCAATTTTTAACCAGAGGACTGAGCCACAGGCAAATACGTGTCAGCTACCTCTATAAAACTATTCCTTTAAATTGTTCAAGGACAATGCTGCAAAGACTTCAGAAGAGAATTTGTGAGAAGCACATGTCAAGAGCCACCACCAACAGGCTAGCACTTCAACAGAGGTGTCGATGAGGTTGGCCCAAGTATCTACAGCTGGAGTCGAGTCAAGACCCTGCACACTCAAGGAAAAGTTTCTTGAGGCATTTGAGGACACTGCATCTTTCTATGTCTCCGATGCTGTGCAAGACATTAGTGGCACTACATGCCTTACATGGAAAAAAACATTAATTTTATGGCAATAATGAATATACAGTCAGAAATGCCCTTGCTGCACCACACACACGTCTCTCACTCCCTCATGCTAACCAGCAGGACTACAAGCAGGAATACACGCTCTTCCTTTCTCCCCATCCATCTTTCTCTCCTCTCCAGACAGCAGGTACTTAGTCTGGCAGTCAGTTTCACAGACATACTTGGCTCATCCCACAAGTGGTTAACCAAGACATCAATAAACTACTCAGCGGAGGACTCCAGAGATTTACCTCTGCTCTGTTCTCCCTTGTGGCTGGATTCCAGCAACGTGAAGCCAGCTTCTGGCTCCAGGTCCGCTAGGAGCTGGCTGGGGCCTTGGGCCCCAGCCTCTGGCTCCCTGCAGGCTGCACACTGAGGTTTTGGCTCTGGGACTCCAGAATGCATTGCCTCCCGCTCATTTGCTTTGGCCACTCTCGGACAGCTGGCCTGAATCTTCCCTTGTTGCTGTGCAATAATGGCTTGAGGAGCGCAAGGTCAAGGCAGGCCAGGGGACCTGGAGAGCTCTGGTTGGAATAATGAGGGATTTGTTCAGCCAACAACAGGCAGCAGGTTTGACCCTTTTCCAGGGCCAGGGCCATATTAGAAAAAGGCTGAGGTTTTGACACCAGGGCTACAGCTGGCGATTCAAAACCTCCTCATGTAGATGCACTTTTTATGGGCTAAAAAAAGCCCATATAAAGTTTCTGCCAGGTCCCCAAGCAGAATAAAAAGAGCATTTCTGTGAGGGAATAAGGGCATGCTCACAACAGCTTGGATCAGTCCCAAAGGGTTGCCTGAGATCCTAGAGCCCTAACTGGTGTTTGGTACACCTACAGAAGCTCCTTGGTTGGACATAACCACCATCCAACCTAAAAGAAATGAGGCAGGGGCGGTGCAGCGGTGGGAACAGTGTCACATCATGTAACCAGGGAGCCCTGACCCCCTTGGTTGCACTCCAATGTAAAGCCAGCCACTACCATCTGTGTAACTTTCCTGTTGGAGACCAATGTGCAAGGATGGCTGATACACTAGAATAGAGCACACTGAGCTAACTGAGGGGGTGGTTAATCCTACCTCTCCACCTCCTTGTAGGTTAAACCTGCCTCTCCTGGCTCATCAACTCCCAGTTGTCCCCCTCCTGCCAGCCTGGGAGCTCCTTAGGCCAATCCAGAGGTCAATTTAGCAAACTGAAGTGACAGAAACCAAATCACTTTTTGCTGGGCAGCTCAGTCTGGAGAATTAAATCAGCTCTCAGAGGAGCCTGCCTCCTGGAAAGTCACAAAGGGTTCCAGTATCTGGAATGGAAATGTTATAAACTTGACCTTGAGACAAGATGCAGTTTCCTGGGGGTAAGGATGATTAAACACCGGAACAGTTTGCCAAGTAAGAGGAGGATTCGCTTTGCTTAGATCCTTTACAAGAAGATTAGATCTCTTTATCAAACCTATGACTGAATCACATTTCTGGGGAGATCTACAGTTTAAGTAAGCCAGAGGGGAGAGAGGAGTGAAGCTTGCAAATCACTGCCTCCTTCTTGACCTGGAGTCCATCTGTCTCTGAACATACCATAACTAATGACAGTGGTGGTGCAACAAGATCAGAAATATTTACTCCTTCATCCAGCACACCCTGCCTCAAAAAAGAAAAAGAGGTGAAGAGAGTGCTGGAGGACCTATGGATTTCTGATTTTAATAACCCTACATTTCACAAGTCAGATGGTTTGACAAGCAACACTGGAAGTGTCTCTTCCACCAAGTCTCCTATGGACATGAGGTCACCCTCAAGTGCACGTACTCTCTATTTTCCAAACACTGTCTCCTAATCCTGATACAAATGTTAGCTTTCCCCAGTAGGCTACTCTGGCCCCTGAGGTCTCACAGCAAGAATGAGGTCAGGTCACCTTGCTGCCAGTGTCTGGAATGAGGCAAAAGGTGAGCAAGTGAGAGGCTCTCCCAGGTAATACATGAGACTTGACAAGTCTGAATGTAGACAAGTAGGTTTTAGACCTTCCAGGGATTCCCTTAAAGCAAGATGATTTCCATCACAGGTGACACAGCTAATCTCTTCTCCCCTGTGCCCTTCAGGACAGAGGAAAGGAGCAGAAGCAGAACCTGATCTACAGAGTAGTTTATATCATGGTTAACAGCATCCTCCTACTACATTTGGCCTCTCTGTTCTACTCTTGGTCTTCATACTCTTCTTCGCAAAAGCACATCAGGTCATCCTCCAAACAAGATAGAAAATTAAGGAGAAAAGTGGCAAATCAGTAAAAATTTCTTAGCCAGCAATCCCTGCAAGAATTATTCTCTTTCAGCTTATGTAAAATATTCTGAAACTCCAAAACTGTAAGATATCGGACCAATAGACATTCATACTCAGGGGATTGTTACGGCATCCATTCTGGCACTAATCTCACTACTGATGGTTCACAGATTTTAAGGTCAGATGCTTTGGATCATTCAGGCAGTATAACACAAACCACTGGATTTCAGCCACAATTTCACCCACATCAATCCCGTACCTTCAGTTCAGCAGATTGCTTGGGCAACACCTTCTTTCAGCTCAGTGAGACCTTTGATTTGTATGCAGACAGCTCCTTTCCATTTCCTTTGAAAATGATGGCTAAGGTTAGAGTAAAACAGGAGACAACAACAAAACCATCTCCTGCAACAGACCTCCCTCCCACCCCAGAAAGGTAGTGAGGAATTCTGAGTAATTTGCACCAGAGGCACTCACATATTATGCAAACTACCATAAAGTGGAAAATACCAGGTGACAGCTCCATACTGGAGATGCTGCAGCCCTCAGTGGGCTTATATAAAAAGCCATAATACACATAAAAGTCTAATGTTCCTTCAAAATTACCTCATCTTTTATTTAGAGGTTATTTCACCCTTGTCTTCCTTTATCGCTGTTTGTATGAGTGAAGTGGGGAAGCTGGACAAAATTGAGGCAATTTAGGTTACTAACTGGAGCTAGAGTTTATGGTCAAAGTTAGGCTCTGGAGGAAGAATTCCCTGTCACCACCAGCATAGCCAAGCCACCTCTGCTTTACAGTCAGCTTTATTTAGGTGTTTCTTCCCAGCTCCAGCCCCCACCCTCTGCCTGGTGATAAGGCTGTCTACTAAAAGAGGAAAATACAAACAGAAAGCTATGGAGGGCAGCTGGATGAAGGATAAAAATAGCAGTGGGGGGGTGGTGGGGGTGATGGTGTTTGTAGCAGCATCCTTTGTGCCACTAGAATGAAGGTTATGGCAGCATTTCTATTTCATGAGGTCCATATCTCCAAGGGGTAGTGACACACATACATCCACCCATCAATAGGGAAAAAACCAATAAGATATAGGCTGAGTTCGGGGCATATCAGTGACATGAGTGAGAAATCAGCTTGAGCTATGCAAAAGACAACACCCAGGATAACAGCAGAAAACCCCTCCTGGAGCACAAGGAATTGGAGGACACAGGAGAGAAGTCAGTTCTGCTGCTCCCAGCTCCAACCCTCTTGGCACCTTGAACTCACACTACCTTCCCCTATCTTTTTGCTGTGCCTCCTCCACCTCTCACCTGTTTTAAGGCTATTTGGAGCAGGCTGCCTCTATCTGCGCAGCACCTGGAAGACTGATTATGATCTCTAGGCTGTACCATAACTTAAATAGTGAGCCTCCAGTCGGCTCCAAGGTCCACATATCTCACCGACTGCTAACAAGTTTAAAGTTCCTACTTGGAGGGAAAAAAAGAAGACAAAAAGAGCTATTAATTTTCAAATGAGCAGTAGCAGCAGATCCACAGCGAATTTTTTTCCCATGTGAAACAGAAATAGTGCTGAAGAGCAAGATGGAGTCATTGAGGGAAAAAATGCCAATATTATTTTTTCTTGCTCTGAAGAAAATTCCTTATAGTCCCAGATCTCTCTCCTGTGCTTGCTGGTATAAATTATCCCTAAACCTATGGGGATTAAGGCAACATTTTCACAGAGATAGATTGATTATCTCCTAGCGGTCTGCTGTAGCCTTCCAGTGAAGCTGCTAATATTGGGTATCTTCCAAGATCAGATCCCAGACCCTTGTCTGAAATTCTCACTCTGCTCCAGCATTTCTATTGTATTCTGTTCCTCTGAAGGCCTTTTCCAACAACTGTTATAACATAATCTGCCAGTGATATCACTGATGCTCCCCCATCATCTGGCTGGATTTGGAGAACTTTCTGTAAGCTGCTGAGCAAGCAAGCTTTGCTGGCTCCTGTCTCTTAAACTGCCAAAAAAACCCTCCAGATCCAAAAATCCAAGGTCTGACTTTCAGGAGAACTGAATTATGGAGTGAATTCAAACTCCGAAGTTTCAGTTTGGGGTGTAATTGAAATGCAAAACTGTGGTTTTCAAGCTTACAATACACCAAAGTACTTACAATACACCAATGTTCTTACAATACACCAAATCAAATGTTTTCTGAAGTTGACCGAGAACTGAATTAGTCCCTTCAGGTAGATATTCTTCTGTTTGCTTTTGAGGATGACACAGACATAACTCAGTAGCTAATCAATAATTTCATTTTGATCCCTAACTAAATGAAGCTTGATAAATATCAGTCACTTTTAAATTGGGCTTAATTAGTGTTTATGCATGTATTTGAGGGTTCTGATTCACAAACTGTGGTAACTTCACGCTGAAGCAACCTAACCTTGTCTTTCTGCTAGAAGCTACAGCCCCGTGTCCATTTCAGAGGTAGCAGATGGTCCTCAGACATGCAGGGTTCGGGTGTCCTCATTCTAATGGGAAGTAATCTCATAAACCTTATCACGATGTCCATTCAAAGGGAGCAATGTCAACGGTGAAGAGAGGGAAAAACGAACATCAAAGAGGTGCCTGGGGAGGGGCCCAGCTTTCAATTTCCAACTGTGGGTAAGAGGCAGCTCAGGAACAGCTGATGAGAGTGATGAGCAGCACAGAAATACGTCAGCACGGGGAGAGATGGAAGAGATTGCATCTGCTTCCTTCAGAGACTATGCAAACAAGGAGTGACATAGTGGAAGCATGTAAAAGGATTAATGGTCTAGAGAAGTAATGGCTACCTATCATGTCTCTCAACACACAAGAGCTCTGAGCAAACAGGAGGCAATTGCATTTCAGCAGATTGATATTTTAAGGATAAAAACATCTGCAGATGCCATTCTTATCACTGGTCAACACAAGAATGACACCAGAACATTGAGCACATCCACAGGGACAGCTCCCGGTTGGCCTTATGGAAAAGACTACCCTGCTCTGGGGAGAAGGAAGGATTAGTTCCCTGAGCACAAGCCATGCCATGCCTCTTGCCCTCTGGGTTGCAGCAGGCCCTGGCCTGCTTTGTGCGCCAGCACAGACACGGCTGGTCAAGTGGAGGAATTAGCCAGAATCCAAAAGGTTTGAGATCCTTATCAGGACCCAGCGTTCCACTCAACGGGGAAGGGGACTATGAAGACAGAAGCCAACCACATTTTGGTGGAGATCACAAAGAAACACACTCTAGGGACACTATTCCTGACATTTCTCTTCAGAAGTCACTGGCTTCGAGGTTTGGCAGAACATTGGGCTGACACTGGGGCTCTCAAGCTTCAGTACTTCAAAATTGAAGCTTACAGCCACCACCTCCCAATAGAAATTATCACAGTCCCACCAGCTAACTAGCTCTGTTACCTTACGGCTTTCCTAGTTGTAGCACATACATACGCAGTGCATACTGGACTGGTGTGGGAAAACCACATCCCATGGGCAAAGGAAGATATGCTCCTAAACGTGCAGTTTTGTCAGTGTAACCACATTGGCCCTTAGGATCTCTGCCTAGAAAGCTGCGGTGCTGGAAGTCCATGCTTCTTCATGCCTTGACATAATAAGAGTGTGTATTTATCTATCCTACTTCATTTTAAATAAATATCAATATTTTTTCCTCTGGGCTCTCCTTTCTTGTTTTGTCAAGAGCAACGATTGTATCATAGCCGACATTATGATGCAAAATTACAGGGAAGTAAATGCATTAGAAAGGTGACATCACCTGAAGAGATGTGATGGCTGCTTGTATTCGCTCAAACATCTTTCCCCCTGAAGTCTGACCCTAGGTGTAAGTCAGGGAAGCCTGACGGGACAGAAGGAGAAGTACCATCCTGTTGACCCAGTTTTCATAGAGAGCAGTGTGTGTAATTACTTTGGCCACCTGCAGTTGATAAAACAATCCCGTGTGAGATTAAAAATTACCCAGGCATTTACTGGTGACACAGCAGTATGCTAGAAACCTGCACGGCAAACCTGCTCAGCCACAGCTATGCTGGAGGGAGGTGTGGTGATGTATGATCCAGGACTGAGATAGCTCTGCTGGCAGATGGCCTCAGCACTGAGAAAGCTATACAAGCTTCTGCTTAGGTGGTTTATTTTGTTCAGGGATGGTAAAATAAGTGATATCACCAATACCTCCTTTTGTGATAAGCTGCATGAGCGCTGCATGTACAGCACTCCAGCCTGCTGGGATATCAGTATTTTTCAGCAGTGAATAAAGCACTCTTGGAACTACCACATTGCTGCAGGAAAACCGTTCCCCATCGGAAAAGTTATACTACTAAAAGTGCAAATTCTTTCTATAAATACCATCAGCGCAAAGGATTTCTGCCAGAAAAGCTGTGACACTGAGGATGCCCCCTTTGCAAGCCCCAGCAGATGCTGCTGTGCCTGTGGAAACCCACAGCAGAGACTAGGAGGAATGTGCTGAGATAGCATCCTTCGTGCCTGTGCGGATGACGCCACTGCTGTGCATTACCAGACTACAAGCATGTGCAGCAAGGATTGCAGTGCTGAGCTCCACAGCTTAGGTTCACACAGTGTGTTTCACCCACAGATGAGGCTGGTGCTCCCAGGCAGCAGGGCAGCACAGGTTAGGCAACAAGGTATGAGCATGACATCCAGATGTTCAGTGGGTTCTGCAGCACCTCCAGCATGGTGTAAATGCAGCCCCTCACAAACAACTGACTCATCACCATTTTTTGTCTTCCCTTCCCTCATTTCTCAGATTTTTACTGTATTTCTTCACAGGCTGAAAAGGACCAGAAGAATTTTATTTACATATATAAATATAGTGGGTTTATGTAGAGAGCATAACCTTTTTGGACCACCCAACTGGGGTACGAGAGACAAGGTTTTCTATGTTTTCACCTTTTTGCAACTAGAACATACTCCTTTTTTCTATTCGATGTGTCATAGAGCCTCAGTTAATATCCAGAAATAAATAGTGATATATCTGTTACTAATTCTTCTGAAATTAAGCGACCTACTTGGGAAAGCATTTTCCCTCCAACTTAAGGCAAGAACACAAATGGATATAATTATATAGGCATAACTTTCTAGTCTGTCTTTTCTTCATTTATGTCATTTGGGAAGGGATTTAAGCTCAGCCAGAACATTCAAATTTCTACTAAAAAAGCCCCAGTGAGATTCTTAAGATAAATGATAGTTACACTACACAGTCTAGTACATTGGTATTAATGGTAATAGTATAATGCACCATATAAAAAAATAATTCCTGTATCTACTATTACAGTTTATATCCTGATTTCATGCAAAATTGGAGTAAGCTATTAATAGCAGTGGACTTCCTAAAGATTTACTCTAGATTTAAAGATTCTCATCTGCTCTTAGTGTGGAAACTGCAAATATTACTTTACTTTAACACAGGCACAACTGAACTGTAAACCAGCTCATTACGTCTCAGATCTGTGCTGAAAGCATGCTACATTAAAAACATCAGTACAGGCAAGTTTTCCTTTAATAAGATTTCCTTAGGACTGGCCAGCTAAAGAATGGGGTTCAGTCATGATACTGAACCATCTTCCAGGAATTACTGAGATTTGCACTCAGGTACTGAAAGTATGCATCAGACATAAGTTCCGTGTGTCAGCACAGTTCACCAGGTCTGTGTGATCCATATCCCCATGAGATACCATGCTTATAACATATCTACTGTAATCATATCTACTGGTGAAGCCTACCCTATGATCCCTGTGACACAACCTAGTGACAACACAGCTGTAAGGAGATTTCTGCTCAGCAAGCCAAGCACAACACAGGTTCTCTGCTGAGAAGAAATGCTTTCCCTCCCACCAAAGCTAACCAGAAGTCATTGTACTGTGGCCCTTGTTTGCTCAGTGCCATTTTGCTGTGGAGGCCAGGCCCAACACCAACCCAAACTGAATACTCTCTGATGGTTAAAGCACTGCCATGGGGTCCTGATGGATGCACTGGTGGGACAGCTGTGCCCTGGGGGCACTCAGATGCCACCCATGGCCAGCCTGGCAATGACAACCACCCTGTATGACGTGCTGTGGGTGGGAGAGGCAGGTTCCACCTTCTCCTTTGCTTCTGCTTTCATCCTGCAGAGATTGTGCTTTTCACAGCTCAGTTATTAAGGCAGATGGCTGCCTGCAGAGCCCAAGGCAAATGGACAGATGGGCTCCTATCCCTTCAAAACTACAAGCAAAAGCTTGCTGACCTTGTCTGTTTTCTTGGCTGGAATCAGTCACAAAAACTTTGCTGCAGCTTCCACTCCTGCTTCCACTTGGTGTAAACTGGGACCAAAACAAATCTTGGTTTTCCTTGCCTGCCAGCAGAGAACCAACACCACTAGGTTGGGGCTTGCCACTCAGAGATGAGCTTGAACTATTCCTAAACTCAGTCATGCTTCATCTCCTTCTGAGCTCAAATTGCTCCCCTACTGCATTTGTTTCAGATCTGATCAGGCAACAAAACATTCAGCACTTCACCTCTATATACTCCAAGAAGCACATTACCTCTGTTCATATTGATGATTATATGCATTTATGATACCATAAATACTTAGAAGAGCCTTCAGGATCCATGTGGCTTGGGAGGAGGGAAGAAGAGATAGTAGGGAATATAAAGGAAAAATTGATATGGGAACATCCTGATCTCAGAACAAATTTAAACTGATGTTGGTACAAGTTCTCACATGGAAATAATTCTGACCATCACATGATTCCTCTGGAGGTAGACATAAGAAACATGGGGGGAGCTAAAAACAGAGGTAACACAACCAGAGCTGCAAAGCACAAAGATCTTCACCCTCCAAAGCCAGAATGGTAGCACTTGTTTGGAAAAACAATATGCAGAAGTTCAGGGAGGGCTAGCTGACCTCTGGCAGTCCCTTCTGACCTAAACTATGATTCAACTCATGAAAGTATCACAGGTGAAAAACATCCAAAAATATCCTTCATGGTAAGAGCTAAAAGAATCAGTTTGGCCCATCTGCAATCTATACCATCCCTTCTCCAGCCTCTGCAACACAATTTCAGATATCAGTGCTGTGGGATACATAGAGCAAGGAGACAAGTGGGTACTTGGTGGGACACTGAGGCCTTTGCATTTGGACCAAAAGTGTTGCAACAATCTGAAAACTGCACCAGATTTGCTGAAAACAAGTCTGTAGAAACAGTATGACAGACCTGCCCCAAAGGCTTGTGAGATTTAGCAAACCCCTCAAGAAGCCTGGTTTGAAACAGGAATTTGTGACACAATTCCAAGTCAACAGCTTTACTGTAAATATTTAACACTGAAGTCGATTTGTTCTCCTTCCCTCCTTTATGGCAACGTTGCTTCATGTTCTTTCCCAGAACTTTGTTCCTTGCAGTGCTTTGTGGTCCTACAATCTTCCACTCAAAGATGTCAAGCCACAAGAAAAAACAAGGAATGTTGCATCCAACAGAAACAGGAATGGAGGAGACAGGTGAAGCCATGGGATGTGACTTCCCAGCAACACATTTTGGTGTCATGAAGCTGATGTTATGATTTCTCAGTAACGTCAGGGCAGACCTGCTGAACTGAAGAGGCAAACTGGTGGCTTTTAGCTCACAGAGCTCTTGACTCACTGGAGCAAAAATCCCCCATCTACTACAGTCAGTCCTCCCACAGGAATCACACAAGTGGCCCATTACGCAGTGAAAGTACTTCTCCAACTGCCTATTTGGTCTCCATATGAGGAGACCACAGGTGAAAATGGAATGCAGTCTTGCCTACAGGGCTTGCCCTAAAAAAAGGGTTTACTCAGGGAGTGGAAATCCAGTGTAGAGATTGGGAATTTAAGGACCCTTCTTTGGCTCCCTAGCAAGACTGGGATCAGCAAGTGGGACCCACAATGACAACCCTTGTCTTTGCAGAGCTTACAAGCACCCTCAGGCATGCCTTTGAGCTCCCAGCTACCCACACTTACATCTTATTCCTAGAAGACTCTGCCTAAGCAATGAGGGGCACCAAAGTTTGCCCTCAGGAAGAATACCGAGCCATTCCCACATCCCAAGCTTTTCCCTTCCCACTCCCCTTTGGACACTGGTCTAGCACACAGTCTTTCACTCTGCAACCTATTTTTATCTTCCCTCCAAAGTAAGCAGCATTTGCACCAGTCCCAACCCTCCAGCTCACTTGTGTGCAGGCTGCTGGCCTCTATTGACACGTCACCTCCAAAGCTTGCATTTGGCAGGCAGTCTGGAAAATGCCAGTGTGCTACATTAACCTGGACTTCTCTCTTCATTCACCATTTTTAATCAGTGTTTGGGAATGTATTAACATGGGGCTAAGCCACAAATTTGCATCTAGGCTTTTGTCATGTTCAGAGGAGCTGAGCTAGCATCAAAGTCTGGTGAAGAGTCACCCCTTCCTCGCGTAGCACCTGAAAGCCAGCCTATAGAAGCGATTCCATCACACAATTCAGCTTCTGCTTGAATATACAGCCACTGTGATTATTTTTTTGCCTTACTTTCCCAAATCTAAGCCAACAAACAGTCATTTTGTCCATATACTGAAGCTGTTCAGAAACTACCAGCATTTCTAGCTTAATCAAAGTCTTTGCCTTCAGGCAATGATGTAACAAAAAGGGAGCAGTGATACTGAATGAGTTAACACTAAATCTCTCCGTAGCCACTTTAGGAATGAAAATATGAGTTAGTTATTACTGAGTTTCAGGTGCATGCATGATAGATAAGTCTAAGTTTGCAACAAGATAGTTACTCCAATACCACAAAATCTGAAATAGCTGCAAGATCAAAGAAAGATGGCAGAGGAGACAAGATGACATCCTTTACTCTTCCTCAGGTGGCCCATCTCATCAGCAAGGTGCTAGGAGAGTCTTCAGGATCCATGTGAGTTGAGGTCTGAACTTCCAGTGTTTCTACTTCCAAGGTGCAGTCTCTCCTACACACTGCTATGCTTGAGAGACAGAGAAGTTCATTAATTTCTGTGGTTATGAAGGTGCAAATGGGTCCTGAGGTTCCTGAGGCAGTGGGACATTGAGAAATCCATCCTCACCACTGCCCTCTCACAGGGTCTCTGTGTGGCCACCAAAACTTATCCTGATGGCATAGGGAAACCTGTAATAGCCAGCAATGCCAGGCGGATGACGCTGCTAAGGATAACTACCAGAAAGAGCACTGTGCCAGCAACAGAAGTTACTCAGACAAACTACCAGGGCACATCTGTAGATGACCACCCCTTTTCTTTCCTTTAGGTTTTCAGCAGTACCAACCCACTTGGCAGCAGGGGTAGCTCTACACTGTACCTTTTGCACAAAGCAGTAATGCAGTGATGCACTGACATATCTGAGGCATCTCAGCTACCCAGCTTCTGGTACATGCCCTCCTCCATCAACTGCTCATCTCAGAAAAGGCTGTAAAACCTGTATGGGCAAAGCGAGGTAAGTGGATTTTTTCTAAGCTTTGAGCTGCCATGGGACTCCAGGTACTGAGGTCTGCTGGTTTAAAGCCCTTCAGTATCTGCCTCAATCTTGTTATGGATATGTAACACACCTATACTCCCTATGCTGCATCATTTTAATAGAGTGACCTACAAACATCATAGGTCTTCAGTTTTTCAAGTAGAGAAAAGCAAAGGGCAGTTGGAAAGCTTCATCACTGAAGATAATCTAGGAGATTTCCCATTTTTTGATGCCTGAAGAACCCCATCTACTCAGTGTTTAGCAAATAGCAGCTTCTGAGACTCTGAGGGAGGTGTATATCAACTCCCACATTGCCAGAAGTGCAGGAGGGAATGACCAAGCATGTAGATGTAAGGATGGTCTTGCACCTTCCAATTAGAAATATCATGACTAAATTCCACTGCACGTACACACACAGAGCCTTTGGCTTCATAGACATCATTAAGGATCATTCTGTGCTTGTTTGTGGGGGAGAATAACAAGGGAAGCCTAAGAAAAACAGCAGAGATGCCTTCTGGTTAAATATCAGAGCACTAACAATGTAATAGCTGTAGGTATTAGCACATTGTTTGTGGGGGTTGACATACATAATCTACCTAAACTTCTCATCACATGCGTAGGTAGAACCTGATATTCTGATGCTTTCAGTACTGTCAGCTCTTAACTTATACAATTTTGTGGTGAAAGAAAGACAAAGAGAAAAGAAAATAAAAAAGCAAAGAATGCACAGTCCTCAGTAAGGACAAGACATAGATGGTCCTAAAGTGATATATTCTTATTCTTTATTTCTATTCTCACTAAAAGTGAGATCCATCTCCTATCACCCTTTCCCATGACACTCACAAGAAGGTACATCTACACTAGAAGTAGACAGGAGCAATATTGATACAGGAGGGTTATCCTGCATAAGATCCTTTAGCTACTATGGTTTGGATCAGCAGATAAGTCCTAATGGAAGTGAATAGGAAACAGAGATGTTCCCTACTTCCCAAATACACAGGTTAGAGGAAATCTGGGACTTCCCAGATTCACTTGTTCTATTCCTGCATGCAGTGTTGAACCATGTACTTTGGTCCTCTAAACCTCCTGCCCCCATCCCTGTGGCACATCTCACAAGCCCTTTCAGAGCTAAGGCAGGCAGTGTGATCAGTACAACATACTTGGCCTTATGAGATGGTGACTGAGCACAGTTAAGTGCCTTTGCAGTACAGGTGATAACAGTAACAATAATGCTTGTAGCTCACTCAGGACCTCTTCTTTCCTTTCTAAGGCTGGGTGTAAATAATGTTCTTATCTTCTAAGAAATACCTCTGGCATCTCTGACTAGGCGATAAGTAGGAGAGACACTCTTAACTGCTGATCAAGAGGGAGTAGAGTGATTAGCATCCTCTGGGGAACACCTTGTTGATGATGGCTGCTTTGCATTGTTGAGGCTGTAAGAAGCACCTAAATTCCTCCTCCACAGAGCTTTCAGCTGCTGATGAAGTCAGTTCTGCATTAATCCCTCAGCACACTCCTTGTCAGGCCCATTTCTGATCAAAGCTTTTCTTGCTACTGCAGTCATAATTGCAACCCTCTGTAACTCTCCCCAGTTTGAGAAAGGGACATAGTCTGAATGTCAGTAGGGAAGGACTGGACTTGGGCAACACCAAGAATTGTCTGAAGAAAGAAAATAAAACAAAAAACACTCCTCAGAAGAATCAATTAGTAGCAAGACTGAACCAATTTTTGGTGTTTCTACATTGGTGGTTGTGGCCTTAGTTCCCTGGTAGCTGGGCTTGATATCCTGGGTCTCAGCAGTCCCCTGGAATTGCTCACCAGTGCACAGCCACTTGTAGAGATTTAGCCCACTTTCTGCTATGCACAAACTTTACCAAGGCAAGAAGAAACAGGCTTAGTGAAACAGCATTGCTCCTCCAAGGTCAGAGCCTGGACTAGCACACAAGCTTCCCAACTTAATCTTGATGAGTGGATCAATGCAGATGTGTGGGTACAACCCACTGCATTGATTTGCATTGGAGAGTATCAACAGATCTAGGGTCTCTCTGTCCTCACCACCCCCAGCAGTGGAATACATGGAATTCATGTGGCTCTGCACCCATGTTAGGATCCTGTATTGACAGTCTGGCTCTACACCCAGACCCAAGGTGGTTAGTCTGGGTAGCATTGCAATGCACCCTGACATCTTCTTGCTGAGGCCTCCCCAGCTTGGGAAACCAAACACAGGTATGAGCACATGCACATTTAGGCTCTTTCTGCACTGCAGGGTCAAACTGTGCTTTAAAGATCCCTGAAAACATCTGTGATAGAAGGTCCCTCCATCCCAAACACATTGGCTCTCCCGGCAAAGGTGGATCCCAACGCTGGGTCTGGTTGCACAATATGAAAAAACAGTCAGCCAGATCAGAAATACATCTCTATCTATATTTGGATAGTATAGGAAGAACATACAAGTTAAATCCCACCTCTTGAATCAGGCAAAACAAGGCCATAACATAGATGTTCTTCCTCCCCTCTTTTTACACTTTTAATCTCCCCGTATTATTGCTCATGTGAAACATCCATTTTCAAGCATGGTATTTCCCTTTCTAATAAAATGCAGCAGGAGGTTCCACAGGTTAATTATAAATTGGTTTAAAAAGCATTTACCAAGAAGTGTTTTAAATCCATTTCCAGTAATTTCATTTGATGCGGCACATGTCTTGCAGCGCAAAGGGGAGATGCGGCTTTATTGCTACTATCTGCCAGATGAACATGTTCATCATCAACAGTGCAGGGAGTGATAAGTAGCTTATCTGATACAGAGAGACAAAACATTCCCTCTTTCTTATCAACAAATTGAGTTATCAGCCAAGAGAAGTAGTTTTTCCGTAGCCTTTCTGACTGCATTTTGCTTTTAAATCCATACTGGCAGCAAATGTTCATGGATGTATTTGCCTCTCTTATGCTCGTTTCAAAATGCAGCAGATAAGAATGCTTCATCTCCCCAAGACATCTGGTCTGAGCATTGTTAAACAGTTCTGAATTGGTTCTGAGCTCTGGTAAACTAAACTACACCAAAAGTAACAAAACCAATGCTAAAACTCATACAAAGAGCTTAGAGGAGCACACTGCACCACCGGGGCCTGCTGACATGACCATCACGAATGGCTTAGCCCACACTTCTCAGTGCTATCCCGTACTTATGGATGCCTGACCCAAGACAATTAGGACCCAGGAACCTTGGAAATTGCAATCCCTGATCAAGCCAAGGTAATACTTTTGCTATACCTGGCTACATATGCCCAAATCCATTCAGAATTAACTGCATGAGATAATAAAGCTAAAGAGAAGTTAGTGTTATCAGACATGTGACATTAGTAGGAGACTGTAACAGCTGAATTCATTAAAAGGTTTGTAGGTGTAAAGAGTTAGAAACTATCTGATGCCTTTTTAGGACTCAGCTTGATAGCATGTTCCCCACTAGTGTGCTCTGTGCTGTGAGCAGCTACTCTGAAAGGCTGTGCATGGGGTACTATCCATGAGAAAGGTGCCTGCATTGCAGTAACTTGAGAGGAGGATGAATGCACTCAGCTGTTCTCAGAATGTTCTCAGTGCTGGAGTCAGTATCATTTTGGTTGTGTGTGGCTAGAAAGGTAATTTCATTGGGAGAGCACTGGAAAGGGTTTGTCCTTGACTGTAGAGGCCAGCTGTGCTCATTTCCAGTTCACCAACATGATTTTTACATGTGAATGCGCTCTTCCATAAACCAGCTCTGAGCAAGTCTTGATAGCAGAAACTCACGGAGGACACACACCTCAAGTTAGAAATGTTTCTTGTAAATACCCACAAACTCCCTGCTACAAGCTCATCTTCCTCCATCCCATAAAGGCATGATCAAACAGGAGCTCTGAGATTAATATAAGGGCTGACGACAAGAACATCATTTCACCTGCTGAGCAAGACAAGCAAATCCTGCAAGCACTCCTGAGCTTGCTCAGCATGAGGCCAGATAAGCGAGCTCAGTCTTCACCAGCAGCTTGAACCAGAGCTCTGGACTTTGCATTGGATCAGATGAGTAGATTGCATCCATTCTTCCACCTCCTCAAAGAATCAAATACAATCAAAGAGCTGTAACAAGACCAGTAACATCCACAATCTTCAGTGTTTTCCAAAGCCCATACATAGCTACTCTTTTAGAGACTGCCCTTTTGTGGGGCTATCGTCTTTCCCAGAATGCTTTCCTGTGGCTGAACATGGTAATTTGGTAGCAATCAGATGCCTCATCTTTAAAGCAGCTATTTTGCAACCAACTGCATTATTCCTGAAAGAGTTGTATACTCTCACCTGTTTAGACGGGATGGGATTGTTGGATATTAATTCTTGAGGAGACAAGAGATAATTATAATAATGGCCCAGCTGACAATAGTTTCAATAGTTTCCAGCTTCGCTGTCAGCTGACACATTCCTTCCTCCAGATAATATCTGATACACTCAGATATTTTTGAAGCTGTGCCTTCACAAGACGTGCTATAAGAACTGCAGTGAGCTCCATGCTCCTCTACTTTCATACCAAACCTGCAAAGAAGTTGCTACAGGAGGGGTGGTTTTTTTGTCTTGAACATTAATAAGAAACCTGCCTAATAACTTCCAATCCTTCCCTCCTTTCCAGCTGCAATGGGGCTCCTTCTCATTCACTAAGACTCTGCACTTGCAGGAGCAGTATGGAAGTGGCTCCACATGCAAGGGTAGGCAGCTAGCCTCATTCCTGCTGCCCCAGGTGTGATATTCAGCCCTATGCAGGGTGCAGAACGGGAAGCATGGTTCAGAAACTCTCCCCCACTAACATTGAAGGGCTGGAGCACAATGAGAGAGGCTCTGATCCCATCTTAGCTCTAAAGACCCAAGGCTTTGAAAATTAAAGAAAGCCTTGAGAGTGTTGGTACCTTAAAGGATCATTAAGTAGTTGCAAATAGCTTTAATACTTTAAGAGAGGACTTAATCAAGCAGAGCTGGGATGCCTTAACAATCTGGTAACTGCAGCATGAAATGCAGAGAATGCAGAGGCCATGGAGATACATGACCAGCCTTTTGGGGCTGATTGTCCTGAAAAAGATCTTTTTCTTTTTGATGAGAAATTTAAATTACTCCCACTTTCAAAAACAACTGTTTATCTTTCACAAGAGCTTTGAAGATCTCCTCATTTATCACACACTTAAATCAGTGCAGATTTCCTGTAATTCACCCTTAATCCACAGCTGGACAACTCTCTTCTATCAAGGAACTCCAAAACTACTGATGTTAGCTGGGTGCCTCCCTGCTACCCAAGTCAAAAGGTGTTAATTTGTGTAGGAAGGGCTGATTCAAACTCTACTGTATTTTGGGGGTTGCTTCAGTGGGACTTAGATTAGTTTACAGTTAGTGTATTTAAACAACAAAATAGTTAGCATTAGGTAGCTGGTATTGAGATTTTAAAAGAGTTGCATATGCATCTGAATTATTTTATATAGTTAAAAATAAACTAATCAAGGGCTGCTCTGTTTGAAAACAAACTCAAATTTGATACCCAAGTAAACCGATGGTTTGAAAGAACTGCAGTGTAAAACTGTCTGTAAACAAAGTTAAATTAACAGCTGTGGTAAGTTTACCCTGAAGCAAATAAAGTAAATGCTGCAGAGGATGGAAAGACCGAAGCTGGTGAAAAGGATTTTATTCTCTGTATTTAAAAATGTTAGATTACAATGAAGATATTTTCCTGTCTTTCAATCCTGTTGTCTTCTTCAGTTTTCCAACCACACAGAATAGGATAAAGCAGGACAAACACATACTGATCAATGTATGACTAATGGCAGACCTCCCTTAAAAACTGGCAGTGGTTTTATTTCACTGAAGACTTGATTTCATATGCACTGTGAAATTGAAGAGCCAACATCTAAAATGTTTGGGTTTAACAATCAATAGGCAAAATAAATCCTAGCTCTGGACACTGGGCAGGATCATTTCAAATCTCCTTGGGTCTGGGTTGAAGACTGGTGTTTGCAGCCCAAGCCAGAGGAGCAGCTCAGGATCTGTCCTAATGCTCTTGAGGACAAAACTCACTTTTCTGGGATTTCAGTGTGTTTCTGTGAGTGCTGGGGGGATAATTTAATATCAGCATAACACTTTATTTCCCCATCCCTCTCCCCATTTAGTTTTCTTCTATTTCCTTCTGTGCATTTCCCTTTTCCTGTTGGGAACTAATGCTCTGAATTTTTCCATAGTGAGGATCATGAGAAGCATGGTGCAGAGGAAGAACCTCCCATGTTTGCTGCACATCATTGAGAGCACGAGGGAAAGTCAAATAAATTACACCAGATGTCACTTTCACTGACCCCATGATATCACTGCCTGGAGATGGACATCCACAAGGCGAGGTTGAAAACAGCCTTGGCTTCCAGCAGCAGATGAGACCTTAGTGTTTGATAAACACTACCTCTGGTTTAAAACTAGAATGTTTTATTTCATTTTATGATCCTGTTGTGATCCTCTCATTCATATTTACTGATGATATTTTTACACATCATGCACAAAACTGACTGCTTTCTTCTGCACCCTTTACCATGCCAAAGACCTGTAGCCCGTGGCTGGGGCTGCTGTACTTGGCTGGCAAAGATGGAAAGTGCAGTGATGCTTGTCTTGCTATGTCTTCAACACGAGGTGTATTTTGGGCTCTGTTTTTCAGCATAGTGCACAGTGGCCTTCCCAGATGTCTGTGTTTTTTCTTCATGCTGGGGAAGTCCATTGAGAATGTACATGTCAGTGCAGCATGAGAGTCTTTCAGGGCCTGAAAGAGGGGGGGTAGGAAGATGTTATTAATTTAGTCAATGTTGCACAGCTTGCAGAAACACTGTCAGCTTCTGCCTACACACATCTCACCTATTGTTAAAGATATTGCAGCCACTGAAAGAGATTAAAAAGTAACCGGTTTATTTTCTGGCTTTTATAGTCATAGGGCAAATCTGATTCTTCTCGATTCTGTAGTGTGGGACAGCCTTTTGGGCTGGGGTCTTTTAGGGTAGCAGTGGAAACAGGATTCTAACAGCTCTGGGTGCAAGGACCACTTCTGTTTGGGTAAATCTCTCATAGAAGGAGTGAGGACTTTCCAGAACTAATTAATACCTGGTTAGTGTTTTCCCATTTCTCACCAGTGGAAGACCAGGAACCTGCAAAGCCTATGGAGAGTCAAGAGAAAACTTCAGCAGAAACTGCTGAAGGTAGCTACGAGTTCATGGTGACCCTACACCTATCAGACCACTTATTGTCCACTGAAAAAGAAACTGCAGATGTCTCCTGAAAGCAAACCATGAGGTAGATGGCACAGGCACGTGTAGCATTACGAGTTGTCTCAGGGGTTTCCAGACGCAGAGGTGTGAGAGGTTTTTCCACCATCTCCACTTCTCTCTCAGGTTTCCCTTTCGTTTCTGCTTCTCACAGGTTCCCACTCTGCCATCACACATAAATTCCACCCAGGCTCCCGGCTCAGCCCCCCTTCCCTTTCCTATTTATCACTTTCCTATTTATCACTAAATGCCCCATGTCAAAACAATCCCATTGACTCTGCTGTCTCCTTAACACTATAGTTGTGCATTTATTCTTTCCGTATAACAGCTATTTTGTCAAAAGGGCCTTTTTACTGGAGATTTATATTTACTGATTTCATACCTCACCTGTGTTCTTTTACAGCTGGGGCTGGACAGAAGAAATCAGAGCGAAACATCCTACTTCATCCACACTAAAACTGCCACGTAAGACCCGCGCTGGTGCACCTCTGAGTTGGCTCCCCAAGAAAAAGCACATTTGCAGTCTGCACGAGACCTGTAGAAATCCTATAGAATATCTTAAAGACTGTTTTCTCTGAAGGCTGTATTGTTTCAATAGCATGTTTCTTCCAATCCTCCTTTCCTGTTTTTCCATTCATGTGAACACAGGGTGTTTTAAGAGTCCATCTGCTCCTGTTGCTTACTCCTCACTTCAAGTCATAATCCTCTATGATACTACAGTTAATTGCTTTGACTATGATAATATTGCAATCAGGAATGGGGTTATAATTTTCAACCCTATCTGTACCCGAGTGCTTTTAAAATACTCCTACTGTTACCAGCTCCAGCTGAACTTCAATGGCTTTTACAATTTTGAGGGCATTTATAATGCATTTGGCTACTTTGGTGCTGTTCTTACATAGATAAAAGTGCCCACACTGTGTTTTGCACCAGTTGTAACTAGATTAATTTGGATCTTACACCTTTCTGGCTGAGATCGGGCCTTCCTTTAGTCACGTAATTTCCATTCACAGCAGCAAGGTCTACTATAGACAGAGGGCAATGGCATTTAAAAATAGCTCTATATTTTTTAAGCCATTTCTGAGCAAGGGCAAATCCGATGCTGAAAATGTCAGTAGGTGAAGCATCTGCATCCTGACTCCACCACTGCTCTCGGCTGGTTTGGCATCCTGTCTGCATGAAACTGACCCTTCTTCACT
>JANHGB010049494.1:52290-66032 GCA_026283785.1 Coracopsis vasa
TGCAGCACTTTGCCTTATTCAGTGTCATACAGTTGGACTTGGCCCATCAATCCAGCCTGTCCAGATTCCTCTGTAGAGCTTTCCTACCATCAAGCAGACCAATACTCCCACCCTACTTGGTTCTGTCTTCAAATTTACTGAAGGTACCCTTAATCCCCTTGTCCAGATCATTGATAAAGATATTAAACAGAACTGGCCCCAATAGTGAGCCCTGGGGAACACCACTGGTAACTGGCTACCAGCTCCACTCACTACTTCTCTTTGGGCTTGGCTTTACTAAAGTCTAGGTAGACAACATCCACAGGCTTTCCCTCATCCACTAAGCGGGTCACATTGTCATAGAAGGCAATCAGGTTAGTCAGGCAGGACCTGCCTTTCATAAATCCATGCTAACTGGGCCTTTATCGCCTAGATGTTCTGCATGTGCTGCATGATGGCACTCAAAATGATCTGTTCCATAACCTTCCCTGGCACCAAGGTCAGACTGACAGGCCTGTAGTTCCCTGGATCCTCCTTCTAACCCTGCTTATCATGGGAGAGTGAATCCAAGTGGGAACAGGATTAGGTGAGACACTGGGCAGGCATCACCTCTTCATTGCTTCTTGACTATATGACAGGGTATTTTTTCACATCTTTACAGACAAGCATCTTATCTGCAAGTGTGTCCAGATTCCACCTTCCTAGGAAATGAGATAAGTTAGTTTTTCTGGGAAAAAAAAAAAAAGATTATTACCTTTGCTGCTGAATGATAGTGCACAGGAAAGTCTGATTTGCCACTTGCCAGAACTATTTAGTATTTGTAGTTACTTAGCAAGCCTTGCAGCAAACTGTGACCAACGCATGAGAGCCTGAGCTACACAACACATCTACATGGTTGTGCTTGAAGCCATAAGAGAGGAGGAAGAAATCATTGACTGAGAGTGGGGCTGCATGACTCTGGCTGACTTTGATGGCAAAGTATCTTATTCCCACAAGCACTGTTTCCAGTTTCCATCTTGATATATAGAAGGATATATGGATATATGTGGAGCTACTCCTTGTTCTACACAAGTCTAGGAAGAAGCAGCTAAGTAGGTTAGTTCCTAACATTATTTATTAAGGAGATTACATTTTGTTGCTAAATTCACCTTTCATTTATGTCTCTCTACAGATCTTGCCATAGTTACCATTCTGTTGAATACATTTCCATTCAGTGAAAGATCTTCTTTTCAACCATGTATAATTTCCATTGCAAGCTTCTATGTCCCAATTATGTGGAATTATTTTTTCCCTTGTCGTGGTTTAAGCCCAGCTGGTAACTCAGCACCATGCAGCCATTCTCTCACTCCCTTTTCCTTCCCCTCTCCAGGCGGGATGGGGAGGAGAATCTAAAGAATGTAAACCCCACGGGTTGAGATAAGAACAGTTTAATAACTAAAGTACAATATACTACTACTACTAATAATAATGATAAGGGAAAAAACAAGGGGAGAGAATATAAAACTAAAAGGGAAAAGGAAAAAACCAATAAACACAAGTAATGCACAATCACCATCGGCTGACTGATACCCGGCCCGCATATGGAATACCGCTTTGGCTAGTTTGGGTCAGGTGTCCTGTCTTTGCTCCCTCCTGGCTTCTCGTGCCCCTCCTCACTGGCAGAACATGAGAGACTAAAAAGTCCTTGATCAGCGTAAGCATTACTGAGCAACAACTAAAACATCAGTGTGTTCTCAGCTTTGTTCTCAGACTAAAGCCAAAACACAGACCTGCACCAGCTACTAGGAAGGGAAAAAAAAAGAACTGTTATAGCTGAAACCAGGACATCCCTATAGGATCAAAAAGGAGAAAAAAGACTAAATAAAGGATTAGATGCTTTGAATGAAGAGGCTTTAAAATAGAAGCTGCAAAACTGGAGTAATCCGACTGGGTAACAAAGAGTTCTGAGCAGAGAAATTAACAGTGCTTGGAACTAATTAGCCCCATCAGCTTCCCTCATGCTAATTTATCCATGATGAAAGAGGACAGAAATAGCAGGAGGAAAAATAATAAATTGAAATAAATCAGAGGAATTGTGCTTTATATACAACTACTATTTGTAGGCAAAGCCCCCAAAATTCTGCAGGGTAATGTGTGAGCATGTGTGATGAAATGCAAAGCCTTCCTCCCACAGTCGTGTCCTTTTGGACATCCCCGTGGATCGCTGCAGATCCCCGTGCACAGCAGCACTCCCATTTTCCAGCACATTTTTCTTCCAGGCACCACACGTGTGCAAGTGGCTGATCGTAGGGATGCAGCTGCTGGAGTGAGAGCTTCTTTCCACTCCTTTTTCTCCCATTAATCTGCTCCGTGACGACAGCAGAACCAAACAAAGCCTCTCGATGCAGGTAGTTCCTATGATCTAGTGCCTGGCTGAGTGTCTGACAAAGCCCTTTTTGGCTTGTGACCAAGGTTGTGATGCACTACGGATGAATTAGGGGAAGAGGGATCAACTCTGCAACTGTGTAGATACAGCAAATGTGAACTAAAGGTTTCTATGCTTCCCCATGGCATGAAAATATTGCTGCTGTCCCATTCCCTGCAGAGAAGTGATGCTTACAATACTAGGTGGGCTCCTACCCCAGCACTGGACAGACCCCACATTGCTCAGCTTCCAGATGTATTCAGCCTGATTTATGTAGTTTACTTCTTCAATTTGGTATGCGTAATGCTGTTTCCTTGAATTTTTTGAGCTTTCATTTGACTGCACTACAATTACTCCTTAAATAATTTGGGTTTATTCATGTCATATGTGTCCCAAGAAAGAAAACTGGCTTTGTAAGAACTACGACCAGAAAATAGTGCTTTTCGGTGTTGAAGTAAGAAAGTGCCTAAAACCAAGTAAAAATGTAGAAAATATGGTGAGGCTTCTGGATCAGACAGCAAAGATGAGCCTTCCACAGTTTTTTTCACTGTTCCACACTTTACTAATTTGCTTTTAGGTTATATGTTAAAATGAGGAATAGAGGAGTGACCTGAATCTAAATTAAAAGGTGACAAGATATATTGCAAGCACTATGCTATAATCCATGTTCCATGAACATAAACATTTCAGAGAGAAATCAAATGTGATCCATTAGTTTCTGGGGAACCTGAGCAAAGATACTTCTGCCTTGGACTAGGCTGAGTTTTCAACAGCAAACAGCACCACTATAGAACAGCTTTCAAGTACTCGACTTTTTATATTGAATAAATGCAATGGACAGGAGAGGAAAAGAGAGTTTTGGGGTTTTTTTATTCTTTTTTATTTTTCATAGGCAGAGATTTTACAAAATACCCCATCAGACTCCAATAGTTCACCATGTACTGGCTGCAGACATTGTGATTGCAATGGATTCAGAGAAGAAAAGCTATATTATTTTGATAAATCATACTGGTTTATAATATTGATTTGATCTGCAAAATTCCTCTCATCTGGGGTAAAGGAGATTTTTCTTTGAGCACACATAAAATCTTATTATGTGTTCTCATTATCGTTCATCATTATGGTAAAGAGTAAGATAATACTGTATTGTGCTTAGACTTCCACACTTGGAGGCAATGTAAAAGGCTATATGAATATCTTATGAAGTGATTGCAAAATAAAATTGACATCAAAGTGATTCAACTATGTAATGTATTATTCCCTCCTCTTAAAATTGGATTCTTACTGAAAAACGCTTTCTTCCTTTTGCATTTGTGAAAGAGACAGAAAATATAGTCTCCTGCGCTTAGGGAACAATGCAGCATTTTCCCATGTTTTGCAAGGGCAAAAGTACTCATCAGCATCTCTATTTTTTATCAAAGTTAAATTTGTGGTGCTTGATTAAAGTGAATCTACCCCTCTCCCATTAATTTCATCATGCCGCTTAAAACTGAGATGAACGTGACACCCAAAACAGTGAACACAAACTGCGAAAGCATTAACAGGGCTCCCAGGGCCAAGATAACCACCAGATATTTATGGCCTGCTTAGCAGCTGGAGTGAAATGTCTGGGCAGTGAGGTGACTGCCATGGAGGTCTGTGCAGCTGCACCACATGGCCTGGCCATGGGATCTCCTCCATCCCTCTAGCACCTTTTCAAACTCTCTTCTCTTGAAATTGGTGGCGAAATTCCCATTAATGTCATGCGCTGCTGCTTGGAAATGCTACATGCCAGAAGACTGTAAGCTTAGTTGATGTACTCACAAGGATCCTCTGTACATGTGGCTGTTGCTGGCTCTCAGGCAGCTTGCTCGGAGGAACAGTAAATCCCAGTGATGGCTTCTGGAACAGACGCACCACATCCACACAACCCAAAGTGTCCATCCAGTGTGAATGCTCTTTGCTGGTTTAAATCTGTTTAAAACACTTTGAATGGAAATGTTTGTCCTGCCAAATATTATGACAATCTGGTATCCTGCCACAGCCACTCTAAAGTCATCATAGACAAGGTGTGAAGAGGGGGACCGGTCAAGGAGGAGAGCAGTGATGCTGAACAAAATGGTCAGAGATAGAGGAACATCCAAAACCATTAAAAGAGAGCAATACATGGAGAAGAATAGGTAAAGACAGCAGATTATCTGAAGACCTAGACGTGAAGCCAAATATGAGGAAGAAATTCTTTATAAGGGTGATAAAATACCAGCACAGGCTGTCCAGAGAGGTGGTGACTGCCCCATCCCTGGAGACATTCAAGGCCAGGCTGGATGTGGTTCTGAGCAACCTGATCTAGTTGAAGATGTCCCTGCTAATTGCCAGAGGTTGGGCTAGATGAGCTTTGAAGGTCCCTTCCAACCCAAACTGTTCTATGATTCTACGAACATCAGAGTGTGCAGATCAGTGAGAACATTACTACGAATCATATTTATCCTGCTGGATGCTCCAGCCACACATGTTTTCAATTTTGTGACTACGAGGCCACCACAACTTATTTATTCCCTAATTTAGTTGCTTCTGTGTATATTAGCTTTCAGCTTATACCTTCCTTTGTCTTGATATGCATTGGGAGAAAAATCTCAGCCTCCTCGTAAAGCAGCACACAAACAACAAAACACTTATTGACTCCAGCAGAGCCAAGATTACAGCCTTAATTTTCCAATCTTTCTTTAATCTTCTCTTAATTAATTTAATTCTGATATCATTATCTAGATTGCCCCATTCATTTAGCATCACAGCAGCTATCTGTTCATTCTCATTGGAAGGCTTTGGTAACTTTGCAAATGCTGCTGCTCTATCTCCCATTCCTACCTTTTGATCTTTCTAACAACCTTCCTTTAATGTCTGCTAAGCTCAGCCTTTTATCAGGCAAAGCACTCCACCCTCCCTGGTAGAGGGGGCACTGCTCTGATCAGCGCAGGCATGAGGAGCTGAACTCCTACCGTCTGCCTCTCGAGGTGATCCTGCTGGCCCATCCTGGCTCTCCAGTCAGTTTTAAAACCGGTTCAGCCAAAGCCAGTTTAATACTGAAGGGCAGACAGGATTCCATAAAGTTTTACAACTCATTCCAGTTTTTACTCATTTCAGGACCTGAATTGTCTCTGCTGGGTTTTTTTTCCCAGTAACTGCCTCAGGTACTAGTGCGGGTGAGAAAATACAGTAACTCACAGCTTAGAGCGGGAAGTTTAGGTTGAAAAGTGTATATAATCCATACTGTGCTGTTGTTTTATTTACTTTGGTTCAAGCTGAGGCCTTTTTTTTTCCCAGCCACAGAAAAATACCATGCTGCTGCCATACAGTTAACCTAAATGGTACCACCAAAATATAGATGAGCTGTCCCCTCTTCTCTTTGGCCTCAGTGTGGCTGTGGCTCTGCTGGTGCTAAGCAGGGACCTAATGAATGAGACAGGCACTGAAGCCACGTCTGAGTGACAGAAGCCTAAGCATGAGATGCAGAGTGGCAGGACTTGCACCAGGACACCCCACTGGCCCCCAGTGCATTCCGTACCACTGGAATAAAAATGTTTATTCTGGTATAAACTCTTCCTAGGTGGAAAAAATTTATATTAGTGACTATGCATGTCACTGTAACTCATTGGATTTCACTTGGTGATTTACCTCTATATTGAGTGGACCATGGTGAAAAAGCTGGCATGTTGGATATCCTCATGCCCTTCATTACCAGCTCACAGATGAGTTGGGGTTAAAAGGGACCTCTGGAGATTGCCAGGTCCACCCACCCTGCTAAAGCAGGGCCACCTTCAGCAGGCTGCCCAGGACCATCCCCTTTTTCACAATGACCATGGGTTCTGAATATCTCCAAGGATGGAGACTCTACAACCTCCCTAAGCAACCTGCGCCAGTGCTCAGTGATCAACATGCTTTGTAGGGTGGGTCTTGTGCTTACATATGACTTAACACAGAGTATGGCAATTTTCAGAGGTGCTGAACAGGTCCCATTGCCTCAAACCATGGTTGGGGATGCTCATTGCTTTTAAAGATCAGGAAAAATAAACTGTTGTGGTTTTCCTCTCCTGAAGCAGTAACGATTTCTGGCTGAAAAGACAGCAGAGACAGGATAAATCTGGGGCGCAGACAGATACAAGTGCACTCCCTGCACTCTGCCATTGTTTTCTGGGTACCATTGAACTGATGCACTATGGCTCTCAGGAGAGGCACATTTTCAACAGCTCTCAGTGGATTCAAAGCTCAGCTGAAACTGAGCACAAATGGAAAATCCTGTCCTTCGGTCTTTCCTGGCACAGTAAGGATTTTCTTCGATCTCTTTAAAACTTAACATCTCTGCCCTTATTTTCTCACTTCCATTCAGTTGTACCTATTGGGATCGTTTGGGTAAAAGACAAACCATCCAAGCAGATCAGTGTGGCTTCACTGTCAAGAGCTGACTAAAAAATTAGCATTCCTAAATCCTAAGGGCAGAGACTGGACACTGGCAGGAAGGCAAACAACAGCCAGCAGCGTTTGTGTGGTGCTGGTTTTCCGGAGCAATAGCTTATGTATGTGATGGTTTTTGTACAACGCATGATTTCTGTACCCATCATTACCGAGGTGCAGCTATGGAGCATGACAACAAAATAAGCTGCTCTGCGTAGTAATGGAAAAGTCTTTTCCCAGCACATCCTACAGCCTGCTTATATGGGTGGCTAAAAATGGTGTGTTGATTTTAACAAAGATTGATAGTCAACATGAATATGCCGTCTGCCTCGCTTCTCTGCTGGACGCTCAGCAGAGAGCCTGGAAAACCTTAAACAATGGGATCGCCTGTTGATTTGTGGATTAAAAGCTGTCTGTGGAAGAGCGTGCTGAGAAAATGTGCTGAGAGCTTCTGCTGAAGGGGCTAATTCATAGTCTAGTCAAGTAGCTTCATAACCATGCCTATCATGAAAATTCGCTATCAGCATAGCGTTTGAATCACAGATCAATGCACACTGATTTTGGCAAATCTAATTAGATTTGATGGGGAAGAATGTGTTTGCATTTTTTAGGCTCTGTAGATCCCATCTCTTTACGTGTAATTTCATTTTTGATTTGTTTAACAGCGATTAAGGGTTGTGAATCATGATACTGCAGAGATGTTAGCCATGGTTATCCCACTCACTTAACCAACCCTGTCTGTCACCCAATGCTCAGAATGGAGAGTGGGAGCCAGGAGTCAATTTGTGCTCCCTGTATGGCCACAAGCAAGATATTTTACATATCTGCACCTCAGAACTTGGCTATAGCATGTGTATATGCATCTGAGAGCATTATAAGACTTCATTGATCACTACTTCTTCTGCTTCCATGGCACAACACAAAATTAAATATCATCGTTTGAGATGTGGAAGGAGCATAGCCTTGTGCTTATCTACCTTTTTGAGTACTGTGGCTGCTCTGATTTCAAGGTTTGCCTGTAATACACAACCGCTTAAGTCTCTTCTTGCAAGGATACAGCAACACAGATGTCCATCATGAGGTCAGGGCTTAACTGGGACAATCTCTGGGACTAAACCGGTGAGCTGGTGAGCAGCTTATGAGAGATGCCCACACCAGATACTTCTCCCTCCCTCCTTAGGTCTTTTCTCCAGTGCTTGTGGAGATTATTTAGCGGCTGATAACCAGTTTGCCTATATTCATATTCCTATCCCAGTGGGAATCCTGTGCCTTGCAGTGTAGGAGCAGCAGCATCATGGCTATGAATTTGGCTTCTAAATCTCATGACAGTGTTCTGTTCTGGTACACACCTTTACCTCTGATACCAGAGGTGGGAAGAAAGGGTCCAGCACAGGCCAAAGGCTGAGATGGTTCATTGAACCCGCGGTGAAATCATTTTCCAAGTAATAAAGAGATATATGCAAAAGAGGGTGCTGAACCAGGTCTCCCACTTCTTAGGGTGGTGCTGGGTTATTATGTGAAACGTGGGCAGTGGTGCCACCATCTCCAGCCGTGCTATAAAGAACACAGGTATCCCAACTACCCTTGAGGAAGATCCCAGCCCTGCAGCCACAAACCAGCCTGCCTGAGCCCCCAGAGGGCCCAGCCCCAGTGCCTGCCCTGCAGCTGTGCCCATGCTGGGACTGTGGGGCACTTCCATAGACTAACACTTTGGGAAGGTTAAACTTTGAACATGAGTGCAATGGACAGCCAAGTGGGCTGAAGAGGAGAGGGACACCAGATCCAGCGTGGGTTTCACGTGCTGTCTCCCTATCCCATCCTGCTGCTGGGAGAGCACTGTGCATCGCCCCCAAGCACAAGTCATGGTGTGGCTGCGTGAATGTGCCTGTCGTGATACTTCATGGGCCACCAGTGTCACTCTCCCTTGAAAACCACTCACATGAATGCTGTGTATTTGTTATAGATGGAGAGATTAGCACAAAGGCTAAAAAAAGAAAGTAAACAGAAAGGGAAGGACCCTGGGGATACCGCAGTGCTGTATGCCAGCTTGGCAGGTCCAACCTGTTTATAATGTCTAACACAATCACAGGTGCCAAAGAATAACTGACAAGTTAAACAGTTTCCTCTCTGCGATTTGGCAACAGGATCTTTGTGTGAGGAGGGCAGGGCCCCTGCTGTTTTCCCAGGAGAAGGGAAGCAGACACAAGGCTCTCCTCTGGAGTCTGGTGGCATTTTACTGCTGTTGGGACACATAGTCCTCATGTGGGCACAGGGCTCTCATGGAGACCAGACCTACCACTCTTATCTCTCATCTGAAGACGTCTTCACATCCTGGGTTTCTATCCCTGCTGACAGTACCACTTTCCACTTCCTCTCCCAGGCTTGCAACTTCTGTCGTGATCTTTCACCCTTCACACAAAACAAACTTGGCTCCTTCTCCCCAAGGACACAGTCAGGCCCTTTCTCTGGGGTTTCCTTGGGAATCAGGCTGGGACCTGAATGGTGCTGCCTCCCTCTCTCTTGAATTCTCTCTTCTTTTGCTCACAAGGTTTGTTTTTCACTACTGATGCTAAACCTCCAGTTCACAGTTCTGTTGACTCTCCCCTAAGCTCCAGCATGCTCATCTCTGGATCATCTTTCCATCCTGTCAGTCCAACACAAATTTAGTAGCACAGCCATTTGGTTTCACTTTATTCCACTGCTTTCTTAAATCACATTCAAGCTACTTACCTTAAATGATTTCCATAATCTGAAATGGAGTGTTTGCACCTCTCTGCCAAGTTCAGTCTTGCTGCACACTCAGAAAGCCATCACTTTAAAATGTCATATTTCTTTTCTCTCAAACTTTGGAATATATGGAGCACCTGAGAAGCATGCTCCTGTTTTAGGGCCATCAGTGACAGCCCTGTTATTTCTGTGCTTCATATCAACACTGCATATCCCCTTTCTCTGCTCTGGAGTCACAGTTAAGCTACCTTAAATCAGAGCCTTAAGAAATCTCCCACACCTTGGGACATGCTCCCAGTTATTTGCCAAGCATCTTCCTTACAGTCTTGAAGAGGAATATGCATCATGCAGTTTTGGGGTCCTAGCAAAACTGAACCCAGCTTCGTTAACATATCTGTGTTACAAAATGGACCACCTCTGTTCCTTTTACCCACTTTCATTGTGCTCAATATAGCCACCAAGAGCAAGCGCCAGCCTGGACACAATTGTGCATAATCTGCATGAAGAAATGGACAGGTAGAAATTATAATATTATATTGGAAAAAAAAAAATACATCAATTCTGGGGTGTGGAACTGGCAATGACGATTGTCCAATCTGCTCTCACAGCTCTGGATGGGGATATTTGTTAGGCACCTGAGTAGCCACCGTACTACTTTAACATGTTCCTCCTCTCTCTTCTTCATCTTACATTCACCATAAAGAGCACATAGAAGGCAGTGGAAGTCTTTCCAGTAGATTCAGAAAGTTATCAGTCTTTGCTTCTGCTCTGTTATTGCCACCCTCTCCTGGCTCTTGGAGTCAGGTGCTTTGTCCCCTCCATCACAGGTGAGTGACCGTCATCTAGAGATGGATCACTGTTTGGGGACAGGAATGCATTTTCTTTAGATTAATATGAGTGTTTACATTAAAAGACTGGGGAATAGAAACAAATTGTGATAAGCACCATTTCCTTATACCACTGCTTTTCAGAGAATTAGCTTGATATTGGTAAATACAGTAGGGAGGTATGCGTAAGGGTGAGGGGAAGAGATAGTTAAGTCAAATCATAACACCCGCTGCAGAACAAATGGCCGTACACTGGCTTTGTATACATCCAGGATGGAAATTAGGTGTTTTTTAACCTGCAGAGAAGAAAAGTTTCAAGATAATAGCCAAGAAGGTTAAGTGAGGACAAGACACCGATGCTCAACTGAATGCCTTTGTCTGCAGGCAAATGTGAAATAATGGCTTCCATTAGTAGCAGATGCAATGACCCAGCCCTTTCTTCTGAGCATCTAAAATGGCTTAGGTTTTTTGACAGTTCTAGCATTAAACTGGAACAAGCTTAATCCCTGGGTGAGGGAAGGTATAATTACTGCTACAATTACACATTTTCAGCTGCGTTTTCTGCTGTGTCTCTCCATGACCCATGTTTGGGGTGGTTTGCCCAAGCCTCTGCTGCACCCATCTGCCCTGGCTGAGGACACTTGAGTTTCCATCTGCCTGTGGTCACCCACTGAAGGCTGTCACCTCCACGCTGTGCTAACCACAAGGAGCATGTCACGGCTCTCCTTGTTTCACCTGACTTGGCCAGCTCTGCCTGACAGGGATTAAGAAGCACTCATGTGATGCTGGCAGCCGGCAAGGCTGGTGGGGCCATAGGCAGAGAAGCAATAGCAGAGCACCGGAGGGCAGAAGCCTTCAGCTGGCACAGCCTTGTTGCAGCCTGACCCCTGATCTTTGCCTCAGATGTTTTGGCCTCGAAAGAGCGTGTTGCGTCATTTGGCCTTGACTTTGCCTTGTTTAACTTGCAGGGTGAACCTAGAGCAATGCAATAATGCAATTTGCCTGGGTAAGTATGCTAATCTGTTACAGAGCTGATTATACTCAAGTGCTTTATTGACATGGACCGAGTACATCCACGTTATATGCTAGATGATTTTTAGAGTACAACCACTAGAAAAGCTGCAGGCCTGAGTGATACAAACACAAGACACATTTTACATGCCTGGGGAAATAGGGTCTTCTTTGTGTTGTGTCTTTGTGGTCTGACTTCTCTGGCAGGCAAAGGCTTTCACTCTCTTTTTCATGTTTTCCTGGCTTTATCATGCTGGGAATTGTGCATGGAGATACCTATCTGTCTTCATGGCACTGCTGCTGGGGCTGGTAACACATAGGCAAATCTGTGGCTTTGGGAAAAGCAATATTAATTTGAGCTGATGTGGAATAGCACATTGATTCAGTGTGTGTTTTGCTGAGGAAGGGAATTCTAGGGAGAGGGGAATGAAAACTTGATTTTCAGGGCTATTTGATGCATATTTCTCTCCTGCTCTGGCAGCCAGGAGCTGTGACAGAGCCATCAGGGCCCCATTTAGGGGCAATATGCATGCGAAGCCAGACTAATAGATTCATGCCACCACTTCTCCCAGACTGTGAAGAGGGAACGCGCTTGGAGGAAAAAGTGTGTCAGCTGCTCCAGCACTCAGGCTCTTTTCAGCTGCCAAAATGATCCTTTGGTCTCAGGAGTAGCTGTAGATTTTGGTCTTTCTCCCAGGTTCACTGACCTCAGGAGGTCATTTATTTAGGACCTGGTCTCCAGCCAGCTGCAGGAGTATGGCCCAAAGCAATCTCCTCCACTCCTGCTGCAGCAGGTTGCTGAAGGGAATGGCACCAGGACCTTCAATCCACTTGATAGGATGGGCTCTCCTCTCTCTTACTGTGAGCATGCAAAGCTTCTTTTCCCAGCCCAGCATCATATCCTGCTTGAACTGCAGGACCACAGAACTGCTGTTTGGATAAAGCCACATTTTATACCATAATCTTTACCTTTCACATTATTATTTGCTTCTCCTGTAACAACTGAGTTGTTCTTGCAGATCAGCTTTTTATTGCAATATTCAAAGCATTGTAGTGGAGGTGGGTGCACATTTACTAATTAAATGAGACAGCACTTGCCATCCACATGAAAATGTGGCTACGCTGGATGTAGACTTGCTGGATACAGACTGGATATAGCCTTTTGCAGCAGCTCCTAACTGGAGCTCACAACCTTCACTGGTGCTCATAGGTCCTCTTGGGTTGTGCCCACCCCAGGACAGACACACTGTGGCTCCCATATGGCTGCCAGAGTGCTGGCACAGTGGGATTTTAGGTTCTTTCCTGAATAGAGCAAAACCAGTTTTGGGGGAAAATCACATGTGGCACTGAAGCTTTTGCTTTGCTTCAGTTCCAGCCTGGAATCAAGGAGGCTGCATTTCAGTTTTATCTTAGTTTGTTAAATATATATATATATATAAAAAAGGAAATTAAAGCTTGTTTTGTCCACATACTGGACATCTGCTTTTGTTTTGCTGTTTCACCAGCCCGCAGCCTGGTCTATTTCTGATGTTGTTCCTCCCAGTACTTTGAGATGTGTGAAATTACTTTCTCTACTTGTATTTGAGATGTCTGTATCCCTCTCTTGTCTGACTACTTGGAGACATCCATGACATTTCTGCACATCAACTTGGGGAGAATGGAAGTATGGGGCCTATTTTTGCAATCTGATTCTGGTCAGTGAGTGAACCCCTGGGGTTCAGGATGAACGGGACAGAGGGCATCTGTTAAGGTTGAAAGCAGCAGCAGACAAGCAGTGAGGTCTCCCCTACTTCCCTTCTGCCTGTGCTGAAGCTGATCCCCTTCTTTCGTGTCATGTGCCTGTCCAAGAGAGCCATCCTGCCAGGGACAGGGCCCTGCAGCCTCCGCATGACGGCTGCCCTGCACCTGTGGGGCTTCACTGCCACCCAACCAGGTTTATCTATTTATTTATATCTGTATAGATTTCAGTTATTTGAAGTATTTTGGGGTGTGCTGAGTGCAGTGCAGGGTGGTGCAGTGCGATGTTGTGCGGTGCAGGGAAGAAGCACGGTGCAGTGCGGGTCGGTGCAGTGCAGGAGTGTGGGATGGGTCAGTGCAGTGCTGTGTGGGCCGGTGCTGTGCTGTGAAGTGCGGGTTGGTGCGGTGCTGTACGGTGCGGTGCAGGAGGGCGGTGTGGGTGGGATCGGTGTGGTGCTGTGCAGTGCAGTGCGGTGCGGGTCGGTGCTGTGCGGTGCGGGTCAGTGCTGTGCTGTGCGGTGCAGGAGCGCGGTGAGGTGCGTGTCGGTGCGATGCTGTGGTGTGCGGGTCGGTGCTGTGCGGTGCAGGAGCTCGGTGAGGGTAGGGTCGGTGCGGTGCTGTGGTGTGCG
>JANHGB010049494.1:74513-89677 GCA_026283785.1 Coracopsis vasa
GAAAATCTGGATGGTGAGCAGGTAAAAATGCAGTTGTCTCCATTGTGGCAGCAGAAAAGCAGCTAAAGCTCATGAAGGTATGAGATGCCATCAGGTCTGGGGCTGGTGTGTGAGATCCTGGGAGCCATGCTTTCTTGAAAGTCTTGAAAATCTGGGATAAATCTGTTTAAAACCTCCTTGAGTCATGAAAAAGCCTGCAGACCTATGAAACACTGCTTATGACGTGAATATTTCATTTGAATCTATTAAGAGTTTTCACTGTCCATTATAAGTTGGCAAGTGTTAAGGCAGCATGGAGCTGTGGTATCACTGGTGGCTTGGCTGGCACAGTGGGTCTGCCCAGAGAGGCTCCTGACCTCCCTGCACAGCAGCAGACTATGGTGGCTCCAGAAGAAGGAGCTTGAAGTCATGTCTGAGTTCATTTGGGGTGATTGGTAGCACAGGAGAAGCGATGAACTTGCCTCCTCCCACTGGTCGTCTCACTTGGAGCAGTAGGTGACCTGGCCAGGCAACCCATGAGGATGATCCAGAGCTCAGCTGTTGCCAAGGAACCGGGTTCTCTGACATTGTTGGCTCATTAGTGAGAAACAGGTCTCAGAGCTCCACCAATGCAGAAGAGAATCAGGAAGGGGTTGAAGAGTCTACCACTGCCATGGTGTTGGCTGATGGTGCTTGTCCACAGCTGGTCAGTTCAGTTGGTGGGCTAGGAGTGCTCTTGGGTTTCATCTGGTGATCAGCTCTTCTCTAGCTCCTCTGGTGTGATCTCTGATTAGGAGGTGTAGCCTCATCTGGAAGAGTTCTGGTCTTGGACTTGACATTCAGTATTCCTTGGCTTGACAACAGCAGTGGTATACCTGTGTAGGGAGCCTGCAAGTGAAGGAAGCTCCAACCAGTCCAGAAAGCTGCAGCCCATCTCTGCCACAGCATGGGCAGCTTGCAGTGTCTTTCTATGCTGGCTTCTGTTGGAAATATAGATTCTCTTTTTAGGGTGTTCCCTGTATTGCTTCAGGTAGCAGAAAGACTTCTTAAAGCTTTGTACCAAAGACAGTAGGAGCTTTCTGCAAGGAAATGAAGCTCTGCTCTATAAGGGTCCAGTTTCACATGGACTGGGCAACCCCAGGAGATATGGACTATCACAGGCCTCATTGTATTATTCTCCAAGTACAAGGTAAGTTCAATGGAAGGTCCTTCTTCTAAATATATATTCCAACATTTTGTATAATGTTTAAAGACAGTTAAGAAACACAAGCAAAACACGACCCTCCACTGCTGGGTTGGAGGAAAGAGAAGTAACATTAGATGTTAGATGTTAGTTCATCACTTAGGACAATACCTGAAAGATAACCTGGTGACTACTTCAGTGTTCCAACTGAGCATTGAGGAAAATACATTTGTCTGTAATTCCAGTTACCTGCAGTGATTTGAGCCTTTTCATAATATAAAAGAAGTTATGAAATAGCAAGATTGAGATATATCTGTGCCCAGACATCCTTAACTCTGCTCTCCCTTTCTTCTCTTCACCCCTTTCAAACTAAGGTTAATTACCAGGAATTTTGTGCAGCCACAAGACAGGTTTGTAATACCCTGTAATATTAAGAGGTCAAAGCAAGCTGGTTTATCTCGCAGATGTGTTAAATGTTAATTTATTTTTTTTAATTATGCTGCCTTCTTTATCACCTTGTGGATGTGCTCATAGATCCCAAATTAATTCATGTATGACTTTTGGTCCCCGTTTGCTTTGTATGCCCTCAAATGTGATATTTAAACAACCCAGCAGTCAGAAAAGGAATCACAAAGTTAAGATTATGATGGACATTGTGGCCTCGTTAGTTAGGGGTTGTTCTCTGTGTGGTTTGATGGATGTGGTGGTTTTGATGTGGATTACTACTTATTACTGGTTGTTCCAGTAATGGGGGATCTTCACAACAATCTCCATTAGTGGTTTAAGTGGGATTTTGGAGAACAGGGAATGGGTGGGTGTTTGCTTGTGCTCTGTTGTGGTTGACCCCTTCCCGGCTTCCTGTCCAAAGCAAGACTGTTAGATGTTCCCATCCAGGATTGCCATGTATAGTGAGAGGATGCTGTTGCCTCTGGCACGTCTTTTGTTCCACTCTGGTCAGCCTGCCTTATTTGTTTGTATGTTCTATCTATATCTTGGTTTTGCCCTAGGTCATTGGGTCTCTGGGACAGAGACTGGCCTTTCTATTCTATTTTCATATAATGGCCAGCACAGGCACATTTGGCGTCTCAAGCTCTTGGTGGTGCTGTATGTAATGCCATTAACTGTTAGCACTGATATTCCTTCTGGGGATCTGTAGATATCTGTGCACATGATGGAGATGTGATAAAACATAAACATGCTGCTGTAGAGTGCATTTTCTTACATGGCTTATGTGTTACTTTAGTTTTGAATTCAGCACTAAATGTGGGAGTCAGCTTGGTACAAGAAGTGTATAGAAAGCATCTCTGTGCAGATGAAAACTCTCTTTGCTCACCTGTCAGAGTCAGGGGCTGGTGGGGGAGTCTTTACTTTTATTTACAGCAGTGTAGGTAAAGCACAGCACAGTTTTTCTGCTTGTGCGTGTATCTATATCCACATAAACATTATTTGTAATTTTGTATATATACAAACATATGTGTGAAAGGGTCATTGCCTGTTTAGCTCTAACTTTAGTTCCTCCTAGTTTCCCTCCGCTTCTCTTTTTCTGTTCCACTTCACATTTGAGTTTTATGTGGTGATTTTTTATAGGCATATTTCTTTTTTTTTTTAATTACCTTCTTTCCCCTTTTTTTCCTGTTCTGGTTTTCCATTCTTTACCTTATTGTCCATGTTTCTACTCCAAGTTAGTTTATAGTTTCTCTTGTGCCTGGCTCCTCCTTCACCTCACTGGCACAGGTTGGCCGAGCCCCCTGTCAGCATCTCTGCACACCCTGAGAGTTTGTGGCCCAAAAAGCAGCTGTGCCACTTTCTGAAAGAAAAAGGAATAAGGGAATTGGAGCTGCTCTCATTTCCCTTCTCTCTAAATGAGTCTCAAGCTGACAGTTCTGGCTTCCCTTGCCTGCTCTGGGTTGCGGCTGGTGTGGGCAATGTGATGTTTCTTAGATCTGATGGTTAAGAATAAAACTGGGACTAATGGTCATGGTGCTCCTCCCCTCCATCCCAGGCTCAGTGATGCTTCTTCCTTGGTGGCTGCAGTCTGCACTCCAAGCCCAGGCTCTTCATCTCTGCTGTTACCTCTCTTACCTTTCTGCTGCTAATTTTAGTAACCTTCTGGCTTGCTGCAAGATCAGGGCTTTTCCACCTGGCTTTGAACCCTGTTTCTACTCTCCAGAGGGATGTGGCTTCAGTTTGTCATGGTCCTGTGAGGGCTGCTATGCCTTGGTGCCTTTTGGGTGCATGACCAGTTGAGCAGGCAGGTTTGCACATGCATCAGTGATGGCTGGATTTGAGCAATTCCCATCCCATAAGAAGATGCTGCCTGGGGAGAGGAGGCAGGCAGCAGTGGGAGCAGCGGGGCTTTTAAATGGAGCTGTGGGCACATCCTGCACAGCGCTTCCCGCTTCTGTGCAGGCAGTGAGTGAAGCACAGCATCTTTTAGGGGCTGACTTGCAGACGATAAAGCCGAGTGTTTTGACTGCTTCCAATTATAGAAACAGAGGGATCTGAAATCAGGAAATGCTTTGATGCTGGCGATCTGAAGAACATGCTCAATATCACTTGACAGAAGACATTTTATTCTCGGCCACATCAGCCTTGCAGCAAGCCGGTTGGTTGGGTGGCTTTGCTTGCACAGCTTTCTTTTCTCCTTTTTCCCCAAAAAATTCCAGGACTCAGCACTGCATTTCCCGTGCTGGAAATGCTTCCCAGTCCTGGTTTGTGGCATTGGTTTCTTCAATGGGTGGCAATTCCTGAATCTGTGTTCCACAGAGGTCAGGTTGGGTGAGCTCTGTTCAAGCAAATGCATCTGTGGAGGGGGCTTTTCTTTGGATATATGGAAAGATTTCTTTTCTTTTTTGGAAAGATGTAAGCTGAGCAGAAAATTACAAGGGATGTCATCAAGGTAAATAAATAGATATCAAACTCCAGCCCGTCCCCTGATGGCAATATGTGAGGCTGCTTATGTGAAATGTGAACACGCAGTGTCGTGTTTTGTTCAGGATGACTCTCCGTTTTTCTTTCTTCTCTTTTTCCCCCTCTGCAATGCAGACTGCATTCATAAATGTGAGTTCCATGCCATCCCCCTCTGCCTCTCATCCCTCAGGGGCTGGGCTATTTCAGGCCATGATCATAACCTGATCCTGCTGATGACCCTTGCACCCAAGGATCATCCAGTGCCAATTGTTAAGGTGTATTGCTATTTTCAAGGCACTTGGGCCTGATCCTGTTTCCCTTGCACACCCAAATGGGACTTTTCCCCTGGTTTAATTTGTCTTGGGAATGGGTTGTTTATCCTCTCTCAAGTTTGGTGCTCTCAGTCCATCACACACATTCGTAGCACCTCAGCTTCTGTGGTAACTGCAGACACTGAGTGACACTGGTTGACTTGGGGATGCAGATGAACTTGCCATGGAAAGGATAAGGAGCAGGTCGTGGCTGAGGTTGCCTGGCAGACAGCTTTGTTTTTCAAAGCCAGTTCTACTTAATGCAGAGCTGACAGCATTCAGGGTATCCCAGGTTCAATGGTGATGCTTGCGATGCTGTTGGTCCTATGTTTTTGGACTCTAGTGTGGTAGACTTGCTATACTGGGTCAAATGCTAATGTTTTCCTTAGGCAGCATCCTGTCTCTGGCCCTAGTCAAAGGCAGATGTTTAAGATGGAAAAAAAAAGGTGGTTGAAAGTGAAATCAATGGCTAAAAAGTAGCCAGATTGTATGACCAGTTTTCTACCAAAACATGCCAAGCTGAGGCTGGCTTGTGCCAAAGTCATGCCTGGCCAGTGGAGGGCTTGGTGTTGAGTTGTAGGTGGCAGATTTCAGCTAGTTTACAGCATCTACACAAATAAATCTCTTTTCTTTTTTTCCCTTCAGTATCTAAGTGTGTGGCCTTTGCTACTTGAGTGTCTCTTTTAAGCAGCTAAATTTCGAAGTGAAATAATGTTTCTAGGCTGCTGTAGAGAGATAAATATAGCTGGTGAATTGAAAGAAGGCCATAGTATGTGTTATGTTGCCTTACCCAGCCTTTTTTCTTTTTGTGGTGATTCTGTGCTAACTCAAAATGGAAAACCTCCTAAAAGATGTTATTTTTCCTATTGAGAGAAATTACATGACAGAATGCCATTCACCGCCTTATGCTGCAGCCAGTTAAGGATTAAACCCTGTGCCCCTCTTCTTCAGCCCAGCGCTGTGTGTTTGGGAAGCAGGCGGGCTTGCAGCTGAGCCAGCTCTAATAATAATAATTCATGTTGAAGAGCACAGAGCAGCCTGTGATTAGCAAAATAATTATTGCACAGTGTGGAAGTTGAGAAGTGGGGTTTTGACATGGAATGCTCACTGCAGCTGCCTGGGGAGGCAGTCAGCTTGTGTCACCCTACTGATGTTCTCTGTGTAAAGCTGGGTGCAGGAGCCACACAGAGCAAAACGTGCTTGTAAAGTGATGATGGCTTTTGAGACTTTCCAGTAAATTCTGATGAAAGGGCAGCCAGAAAACTTGTAAATAGGAGTTTACACTGTGCTCTGCTACCCAGGGTGATATTTCATTTTTAGAAGGTTTTGATGCAGTTGTTGGATGTTCTCTCTGCCAGGAGACCAACCTTTGACTAGCTGTTTGCTCTAGGACCTAAAAAATGGGCTAGGAAACCTTCCAAACTTCTCCTTCATGGTACTGGTTCAGATCTGGGTCAGCAGAATTGAGAGAAACATCTCTATTATATGATGCTTCTCCGACATAGAATCATAGAATAGTTAGGGTTGGAAAGGACAAGATCATCCAGGGACATCTCACACTAGACTCTGTTGCCTAATGCTCTGTCCCTCCTGGCCTTGAACACTGCCAGGGATGGAGCATTTACTTCTTTTGTCAACACGTTCCAGTGCCTTACCCACCCTCATGTATAAAACCACGTTTATAGGCTCATAGCTGGTGACTCTTTGCCTTAAAAACTAATCTGCCCTGCTGCATAACAGCAAACAGGGCATTTTAAGTGTGCTTTCGTCTTTTTGCTTCCTTAGCAAGGTCAGGGTTTGTCCCCAGCCAGGTGGGGAGGTGGCAACATGCACACATGGGTGCCATCGGCTGTCATCAGTGTGAGACTTCGAGGCAGAACTTACATGAGGAACATGCACAGGAATTTGCGATGAGGGGCTGTTGAAACTGATCCAGCCCCCAAAACGAACAGAGCTTGGGAAATGCTTCCTAAGGATGGTGCTAGGACGGGCATCCTTGGACCCTGGCTGTGGATGGGCCTCTGCCTGGGCTGCTCTCTACCTTTTACGAATAATTTATATACAAATAAATATTTGTGCCATTTGTACCAATTTTTACCAATAGAAATGTGTCTTTTAAAAAGTCAGGTTTAAGCTAAAATAATTATAGGGTACTCTTTTGGGTTGCATCAGTTTAACTGAAGCCTAGTAGACTGTAGATCTCTTCCAGACTGCCTTGAGTATTTGCATAGGACTCACACAAATAAGGCCCTGATTTCCTCTCCATGATGCTTGCTACCATAATAGACAAATAATAGTGATTAAAAAGAAGTGCCTTAATTAAGCTTGCTTTACTTGAGTCAAGCAGGGGGAGCATCGTTTGATCTTTCCCACCCTTTGATTATTTTGTGATTTTGTGTTTTTCTTTTCTGTATCTCTTCTGTTGACAATAATCAGAAGGATGTGTGTGTTCATGCATGTATGTGCATGTGTGGATGCACATGCTACACATTCACACACACGTACCTGCTCTTTTTGTGTATTGTAAAACACATACATTTTTCTCCTGTGTCAAAGACAACTCGTGTTGTCTGCATGCAGCAGGACAAGCTGTTGAGTTAATACCCACCATGTAAAGCTCAGGAAAGCCCAGTCAACTTTTTTTTAATAAGAGGATATTCTGGTCCTCTTGATAATGAGCCCCCATTGTAAACTCGTTTTGAGTCATGGGTTTAAATCTTTGTTCCAGTGGAAAAGATTTTTATGGGCAGCCCAAACAAACATTAATTCCTGGTGTTTTTTTAGCAGAGTTGCTTAAAATAGTGCAGATTCTGAATCAGAAGAGTGACTCCAAGGGAAAAGAGAAAAGTTGAAACAATACAAATCATGGTTTGGTGGCACAAACCTTTCGTCCCGCCCTAACCCCTGATAGAAATTTGGCAGGGGCAGCAGGCTGGGTTTCCTCACTGTGAGACACTGCATGCTTGCCATTGCTCTCTGCAGCTGGATTTCCATCTTCTCTGCTGGTGGTCGCTCCACTTTTGTTTTGGGAATGCCAGAATATGACTTTGGAATTAAAAAACTGTGCCAGTTTTATGTAGATTTATTCCTTCTGCTTCCTGCATCCTGCCTATATTTGCAGGAAAAGGCTCTTGTGGAAAATATGCTAGTGTTTTGAAAGCGTGCTAGCTCCGTGATTTTGGGTTTTGACCTCTTTTTCCTTTACCTTCCTCCATACTGTGAGTAGGACATTCCTAAACAGTCCTATAGCTCTTCCCACCTACCCTGCACAGCTTATCCATCACCTTTGTTTTCAGTGGCTGGGACTGCTGTGGCAGCAGCATCCCTTGGGATTATGATTTCATCACAACAGAGCATGTGTTGAGACAGTCTACACCTCAGGGAGGGTGTGAGTTGTGTGCTGATGAGGTGGTGGGTGGCTTACAGGTCAAGATGAACTGGGAAACCTGTCCTGATTTTCCAGTGCTGTAGAGCACTGAAATGCTCCTGGATGCATGGTGTGTTTTGCAGGAAGCATTGCAGCCGTGAAGCTCAAAGCTCTTGAATCAGCTTTTGCTCTTCATTCCTGAGAAGTGCAGTATTGAAAGGTGGCATGTGTAATTATCTCCATCTCCTCATCTAGATGCTGGTTTTGGAGCTGGTGTAGCAGCTGGTACCCCTCAGACGTGGCATTGCCTTTGCACCGGCTGTGCTGCGGGTGCTTCATGTGCTTCCTTTGTTCTCCTGTCTCTGATACTGAAGCATCTTTCCAAAATTAAAAAGTGAAAGCCATGTTAGTCTTTTCCTTAAAACAGTCCCTGAGCATGGAGGAATGCTGAGGTTGGCATCTGGAGCTGGTGTGTTTAGTGTTAATGATGGCTTTAAATGATTGAAATTATCCTTGCATTATGTAGGGGAATTCTGATATTCATCATTAATGGAAAGATCTGTGGAAGATGTCCCTGCCTATGGCACGGGCGTTGGAACTAGGTGATGTTTAAGGTCCCTTCCAACCCAAACCATTCTATGTTTCTATGAAACATGTGATTCACACTCATAAATACTTTCTTTCCTCCTTTTATTATTTGCTGACTCTCTTCTCCTAGCTCTTGCGTGTCCTTTTGAAGTCAGTGTTTGTCCTGCTGTCAATACCAACTGCTGCTTTTCAACTTAGCATAGGTGACCCGTGACTCTGTAAGGGTGAGGTGTCTTTTCTTCTTGACAGGTAATGTAACTTGTGTCATTTGTGTCACCTGCAGTTATATAGGGGATGTAGTAATCTGGATGAGGAAATAAGGCTTAGAAACTCTTATGTAAATTGGAAAGCTCTTTCTAGCAAATCTTACTTGGATTAACATTCTCTATTTTACTGTCAAGGATAACTGGAAGTATGAACAAGCCTGGTGTTAGGTGTGCTTGTCTTCCCATGATCTGATGCAATATTGCAGCTGGGTTTTATTGCAAAACGAGACCAATGTTAACTGATAATGTGATTGTGACAGGATAGGCCCCCCTCTGCACAAATTGGCTTTCTGGATCCTTAAATCATTAAAGCACATTTTCTTTCCATGCAGCAGAAACTGTTTCCAGGGTGTTGTTTTAAACATGAAAATATGTGTGTTAGTTTACCTTCTGCCCTGCAGGATGTCAACATCCATCGGTGGAGTTTGGGTTGACCTCCATATAGTAAATTCAGTCTTTGAAGTTAGTCATCTTAAATATTTCGTCTAAAAGTTATTATTACAAGAAGAGGGCATTTAGATGGAATCTTAATTGTTGATATTCATTCTTTTGGCTGAAACTATGTATCTTGCCTCATGTAGTCTGGCGCTGGGGGGCAAGGGGGGCAGGAAAAGCATGAGTTGCTTCCACACTGGGGAGATACAAACCTCAGCTTCAAAGGGATATGTGGAAAGGATGAAAACTGCACTTTGAGTCATTTGCTTCCTCTAGAGCTTGCCAAACAGATACAGACTTAAGTGAAAACATGAATCCAGTTAAGATATTCCCCCTTTCATTCTTCTTTCTGCCTTTACCAATGATTATTTCTGGCTTTCAGACTCAAAAATCCCTCCTGTAGGAGCCTGGAAAAGGGTTAGTGCTTTTGTAACTTCTCTCCATACAGCTCTGTAAGGGAAAATGTTTTCTTTGCTACTTCTTCACCCTGTTTTGTTGATGCCCTTCTTGGCTAAGCCCCTTGTGCTGGAGGAGATGAGGTGCTTCTCACCTGGCATCTCAGGCTTGCTTTAGTGCCCTTCCATGGTCTTTCTGGGCAAAGTGAGGCAGCATGAGCAGGGACCTTAACAGATGCAACAGATGCGTAGTTTTGGGAGTGGACCCAGAGGAAGGTCTCTCACGTATGTCTGTACTTCATGTTTCACAGCCCTCATCCTTTGGGCAAGCTGTTGAACCCCAATGCACTTGGTTATGCGGGGCACCATGGTGGTACTGGAGGGAAGGAGGCCCCACTCCCTGCTTTTAGCTGACAGTCACTTCAAGTCCAAGAGCATAAGGATTTACTGTTTTTCTTATTCCACCTCATCTGTCTACAGAGGCTCTGTTTAATATCTTACCCTTGTTTGAAATGTGGAATTTATCTGCTGCTATTATTACCCCAATGCAGAGGGGCTGCGAGACTTTTTGTTTGGTTCAGACCAACCTGGATCACTTCGCTCTGGAGGTCCTGGCTGCGGGATGAGGTTGCCCAGGCCCTCTCCTGTGCAAAACAATGTTTTTCCCCTTACTCTACATCAGCCTGTCCTGCAACTACAGCTCCTTTTCCTCTAAAGACTGCAAGAGGGGTGGCAGAGTGTGCGGGATGCTGCTGAAGGTCTCATTCTCTGTAGTGAGGTACCCTTCATCACCAGAGGGTGCAGAGGAGGCAGGGGCTGATCTTCCTAGCTAGAAACACCATGCAGCCTCATTGTCCTGCTTCTGGATTCCTTCCCAGCATGTTAACCCATCTCCGGAGCTAAACTGGGTCTGTTCTAGATAGCTGCTGCTGCTGCATGGGATGCGTCCCATGACTGCCACCTCTCTGAAGCCGCACTTGTCTCCTAGTGTTATCCTCTGCATGTCCCGGGAAGCTCTTCACAGCCAGCTGTCCCTTGCTCCTTGGATAATGTCCCATTTATCCCTGTCTTGTCCTGCGCCTGCGCTCCCAGCCTGTCATGTGTCTCCCAGGGGCCGTGTGGGCTTTGCCAGTGATAAACACCCACATGGGCGCGTGGTCCGAGCATGCAGCGCTCATTCCCTCCGGACCCTGCTTTGGCAGGGAAAGAGGAATAAAAAACCCCTGCGTTCTTCACTGCTGACTGCAAAGAGCAATTATTTAGTGGGATTTTGAACAGAGGGAGCCCAGGACGGATTCACAGCTCTGAATCCGAGCCGTGAGGCTGCACTGGATGAATCACGAGGGGGGAGGAAAAAAATATCTCTGAGTCATAATCCCAAATACTACAGAGCGGATTTGCTTCAGGGGGTTTTTGTGTTCCTGCGTGCTGACTAATGCGCAGGGAAGCAGAGAGAGCCCTTTCTCTGCTGTTTCATCCATGAAGAATGCAGCCCTGTCTCTCCTCTCCTCATCTCCATGGCTTACCCAAGCGTGGTGTGTTCCCCCCTCCTGCTTCCCTGCAAACCCCCTGCCATCTGTCTGGTCACTGCTCCTCCTCCTCAAACCCCCCACAAATGCCAGTGGCAGCAGGGTGGGTATTGTCGCTTTCCCTGTGGAGGGGATGTGCTGAGCAAGGACCACGCACCAGCAGCTGTTTGTGCCCCACCAGGCAGTGTGGGGGACTTAGAATACACTGTTCTGCACAGCACCTGCTCTTTGAGCATCTCAAAATGAGTTATGAAGGGGGTTTAATACGGTGATGGGCACCCAGCACCCACAGCTTGGTGGTATAAATACAGTGAAGTGAACTAGCTGTCATCTCCCTGGTGATGTTACTACAGCTGCCTGAGCCTAAGACCCCAAAATAATTTGAAATCTGTGTATTTTTACAGGGCATGTGATATTTGGCATTTTATTCCATCAGCCGCTCTCATTGTGCTTTCAGATTCAGACAGCATCATGATTCCTACTCTTTTAAATTCGTAGAACCGCAGAATGGTTTGGGTTGGAAGGGACCTTAAAGATCATCTAGTTCCAACCACCTGCCATGGGCAGGGACATCTTTCACTAGACCATTTGCTTCATTTTGATTAGATATCCCTCCCCAAAAAATGTATAAAATCAATATTCATTTAATAAAGCATACCTCCCCCTAGCCCTTTGCTTGCACTATGTTAGGGCCAGGGATGGAGTACCAATCTGCGTCCCCTGCACTGGTCCTGCTTTCAGAGGCAGCAGCATTAAGAGTCAGTGGATGTCCCCAGAGATGTGGCTGAGAAACCATGGTGCCACAGGGGATAAAGTTGTGGCTGGCAGAGCTGGTCTGCCCTGAAAGGGCAGGTTCTCCCTTGGGAGCCAAGTTTTGGCTGTCTTGTTATTCTGGTTAGATTATCTTCCTGGATGAAGTAATTAAGCGATATTATTTATGTTATATTACCAATATGAGTTCTGGTTTAGACTCTGTATGCATTGAAAAATATGTTTTAGTATTTCCTTTGCTTAAGGCATGCAGATTTGAAAACTTAAGGCATTCCTGTAATTCCATACAGAAAGAAAAGCAGTGCAAGTGATTTAAATTTCAGTGAGCAAAGATTTTTGTTGGGATATGAGACTGTTCTTTTTGCCTTACAATGGCCTTAATTTTTCATTACTACAGGTATTGGTGGTAGGATAAATGTTTCTCCACAGGGAAAAGCTGGTAGCATCCCAGTCCAGGAGTGGCAGCTTGGAGTTCCTGATGCTGGGCAGTTTCACTGCCCCTTGGGTTTCCTACACCTAAAACTGCTCAGATGGAGTGACAATTCGCACTGTGGAGTTCATATGCTGTTTTGGGGTTTATTCCCCTTGTCTAAGGTTATTTTTCAGTGGTATTTGGTGGTATTTGCTACCTCCTTGTAGGAAAAGAGGAGGCAGTATTTGGAGCGGGGCAATGCACGTGTGGGTGATGCAGATGCCACCTGCGGCAGGTGATGGTACCCACTCCCATGACACTGCATATGGATCTTCTGCTGGACAGCTGAAAGTGGCTCCTAAACAAAACAATAATCTTCTTCAGCAAGAAAAAAGGCTTTTTCCCCCCCTGGTTTTCCTTCCCCACTGCCTCCTCAGAGCTGTTTCTAAATCGATTGCATTTCATCAGCAAAACTGCACTGGTTGGGGCTGTGGGTGTATTCTGCATTTTATTTTAATTTTCTTTTCATCAATTTACCAGCTCCTGGCACAATTTAAGTATGGATGAAGCCAAGGCAAATGTGAGATGCCTTGGTTTCTTGTATGCGGAAGGGAGCTAATACGCCTTTGGGTGCAAGGGTGAGGAATTTGCAAGTCTCTGGATTATTTTTTCCTTCCCATGTCTGTACGTGATTTGAGGAGGAAAGAGAGTCTTTGGATAGTAAAGTGAAATTTGTATTTTGTAAGCAGTAAGGTATTTGCCTGTATGCAAAATACTCACTGCTTGATATTTAATTCTTTTTCTTTAACCACGTTACCTCTAGCGATGCAGGTGTTGGAAGTAAGTGCTCTTACTCTGCTTTGCAGACCATTTCCCAGTCAGATCCACCACCTTAGCACAGCCTCACCCCACAACCTGCTTTCCATGGCTGTCTCAGCCAGCTTTGCCTGCTGAAGTGATGTGACCTGTGCTGCTATGATGATAGCAACCCCTGGCATACGAGAAGGCAGGAAGAGTGGTCATCTTCTCAATAAATATCCATCCAACTGGGCCTGGCCAAGGGTCTGAGATGAAAAGTGGATTCCTCTTGCCAACATCCCCTCCCCTTGCACTAAATCTAGATAAAAATGGAGATACCAATTAAATTCATGTGCTTTTGGCACATAGAAGAGGCTAAAGAGAAGTGCATTAAAGCAGGTGACAATCCCAGCAGCTTTACCGGAGAGAACGCGTTACTGCTGCAAATCTTTGATGGAATGAGGGCAAACTTGTATAAGATGTTAACATTTCCTCTTTGCTTTATATTTGCATAATTCCCTGTGCTTTCACAGGGCTCCTCACTTGCAAATGATTGTCCAGACATTAAGTAATCCTCAGCAGTTTGGGGCTGTTGGTGGCTGTACTTTCTTGTCTTGAAGGGTGGAGAGGCTTTGTGCTAAATGAGGTGGAGCTCTCCTAAGAGGTGGGTACCTGGCCACCAGTGCCTGGGACAGCCTGGCTGTGCACAGCAGGACCTGTCTAATCTCAAGCTTGTTGTATTCCAGAGTAAACTTGAGTGCTACCTTAGTACAGATTAAAAACAAAACTCCTGGTTATTCCTGCAGCTGGAGCATTTTAGAGGATGTACCCTCTGGTTTGTTATGCTTGGGTGGCTTTACATGTGTCCTCAGCTGATTGCCCTCAAGCTTTATGGAGGCTGGAGACCCTGTGCTCAGGTTTTTCCCTGTACCCTCAGTGCCAATGAGATGTATTTCAGCTTAGGTAAAAGCCTGTGCTGCAGCTGTGCCCGTATACAGCCAGGCTTTCCTGTTCAGTTGGCAAAGAGTTTGAAGGCAAAGCCAGGGTCCCAGGTTCACTGTGCACTGTGGAGCATGTGGGACTGCTCAACAGACAGAACCATAGAATGGTTTGGGTTGGAGGGGACCTTAAAGATCATATAGTCCAAACCCCCTGCCATGGGCAGGGACACCTTCTACTAGACCAGATTGCTCAAAACCCCATCCATCCTGGCCTTGAACACTGCCAGGTATGTCCGTAGGGAGGCGAGGATGTCCAGGCTGATACAAGTCCACCGGTCTCATGAAAACCCTCACAGCTCCAGAGTCAAGCCTTTCGTTAGAAGGCAGTGGAATACAAGAAATGAATTCATTCACGTATCCTGGTAGTTGTATCGGAGCCACTGGGGATGTCCAGAAGGAAATGGTGTCACATGTTGGCAAGGCAGCAGCCACATTTACTGGCTTAACTGAGATTTGGTCATTGAAAGTCTGCAGCTGAAAGGCTGAACTATGAGTCTTGGACTTGAAATTAATTTTTATCTAAACACATGGGTCTGAAAGCTGGAAGCTTATCAAAGGTACAGGCAAAGTGTCCAAGTGTCTTTGAAAACAAATGGCTTAGAAGAACACAGAGCAGTAATCTCCACAGTGATGGAAGTATTTGGGGGATATGAAACCAGAGGGGCTGCTGTAGCAGGGGGGCTGCTGGGCAGTGGGATGGAGGCACACCGGCATGTGGTGGCAACAGCCTCTCTCTTAAAACATAGTCAGATAGAGAAATTTATATGGGATTTACTGTAGCATGTGTGTGAAGAGTTTTCACTGGTAGACAAGAGTGGTGGAGACTTGCTTGTTGTTTAAGTGATGGCCAAGGGTAACAAAAAATGGGCAAACTCAGCTGAAAGTTTAAAGAGTTCTTCTTTTCCTTGGAGAAGTGGGGTAATCCCTACAATATATGGCACTTTCTGTCATGGTGTGGTTTTGTCCTTGCAGGTAGTTTGGGCTTGATGCCTAATTCATGTTGGTGATACATAGCCCAGTGCCGAGAAGTGGTTCCCTGCCATGTGGAAGCAGATTCCTCCTGTCATTGTTAGTGCACCTGCAAAATTGGGTAAATGATACTTCTCTGCAGTAGATTTTTAAACCTCTGGGTTTCCAGAGTGTCCTGTTACATATCCAGAATGAGTTCCCATCAGAAGGGGTGGTTGTAAGGGTTGCAGCATCTAGGTGGTAGAGGATA
>JANHGB010049494.1:98738-109063 GCA_026283785.1 Coracopsis vasa
GATTTCCTAACTGGAATTACTTGTTAAATAACTTGGCTATTTAACTGACTTCTAACACAGTGACATGGCAGGCTTAAGGCTGAAAGGCACTGCTGTTGAAGGTAATCTCTATTACAGGGGCAAACCTCTATTCTCACATTTCAAACTGCTTCATTCCCTCAGCAGGCAGGACATCTGCTCTTTCTCTCCATGCTTACAAATAGTAACCCTGAATTAAAATATAAAAGAAAAAAAAATCCACAGCCAAAGCCCAAGCTGGTATAGCTACACCAGGCAGCAGAGCATCCAACCCTATGAGAAACCAGAGGGGCCATAACGAATATAATCACAGTCCTGCAAGTTAGCTCTTTTGTTTAGTAAACTACTTGAGTATTCTGGCATTACTGCAGATCTTTCATTTCACATGTTGATTTTAACATACTACAGACAGCAGGAAAAAGGGGACATCTTTGCTATTAAACCTGATGCTTCCAAAAAGCACATATAGTCTGGGCTGCTTCTCCATGCTCTTTCTCAATGACCTCTGCACATGGGGATCAACTGCTGCTAAAAAAGGCCACTTTGATGATACCAGTAACTGCTCTCAGTAGAGGATCAGACACGAATATCACTCCCGGAAAAGGCTGCCAGGGGTGCTTAGCAGTTGTGACAATTAAAGAGGCAACTGGTGGAGAAGTATGAAGGTGAAGTTGAGCACAGTGTGTCCCCTCACCTCACTAGCAGTTAGAGATGGTGGATGACAGCATGGGTCTATGCCGGGAAGTGGAATAACCTCAGAAATAATAATGGAGTCTGTGAGTCAGACACTCGTAGGGAAATACATGGAAGGGAAACAAAAGAGGGTAAAAAAAAAAAGATAAAAGGCATTACTCCAGTTAAGTTTCCCATGCATTCTTTTCTTTTCTCACAAATCTCATTAGCTCATGAAACCGATTTCATTTTGCAAACAAAACCAAAATAACTCATCACTCAAGACACTCAGCACTGCCGCAGATGAACTCCAGGCAGCAATCCTAACCCACTCATTTCCAGACACACACGGAGCAGCTTGGCTCTCCACCTTCAGCAGCCTGGCATGCATGGCTGCAGGCGTGACTGATAGAGGAATGGGAGGAAAGATGGAGATCTGCAGCCATATTCTATAAGCAATTTAAGGCTTAAAGCATGCATAGAGTTGAGGAAAACTAAACCAAAAAATCCATAATTTCAAGAAAACAAGGAAATGACGCATTACATAAGACATAAGGAAGGTACAAAGCCTCTTCCTAACAAGTAAACCATCCAGCTGAGGCTATTAGCATCAAAGAGCCCAGTTCTTATTAATTTGGCCATATTTGTAGGAAATTGATATTTTAATGGTGCTTATTATGCCCTACAACTGCAGATGATAAAAAAAAAATACTCAGGAGTTAACTATATTTTTTAAGCTGCTTGAAACAACTGGAACAAGATATCTTATAGCAAGTCTTTAAATAAACCAGGGCATATCAACATGCACAGCTCCCCTCCTCTTCCAAGGGGGAGCCTGCTGTTGGCAGCATCACCAAAGTATAGTTAAGTGCTAAGTGGCATTTCTCCCAAGAGAAGCCAACTCCTCTTGATGGAGCCATATTAGTAAGGTTTCCACAATGTTTCAACAGGAGATGTTCCGGACACAAGGAGAAGGCAGAAAAATACCTCCTCTGGTTTGTGGTTTTGATCCCAAATATGAGGTAGCCCATCAGCTCTTTGGTTTATTAACCAAGCCTGTACAAGCACTCTGATGTACCACACTTTTTCCATGCTCTATTTCAAAATGAAGTATTTTTTTGTCTCAAAATGTCACAAATACACCACGAAGCCTGTCAGGCTGCTAAGATGATACAAACTCAATGACAGTAAATAGCAACCTCGCACATTGCTGAGCCTTCAGACTTGAAATAGATTTAAATTAACACAAAGATAGCAGGACAGAGTGTTTTGTAACAAAGTGAAGAAACCAAGGGAGAAGAAATAAGATTATTTCAGTCATCGTTTCAATCAGATGAAGCAACTTAAAAGCCAGCTACAGGATGGCATTTACATCTGCTCCTAAGGCTGGGACGAGGGCCAGAATTACACTACTTGAGCTGACACATTTATGCCACAATGACAGTTCAGTTACCAGTGATAAAGGTCCAAAGGTCAAAGTACTTGAAGAAGAACCATAGCCACACAGTATATCTTCCTGAGCAGTTACGGTTGTGGTGAGGAAGGAAGAGGCAGGGAGCTTTACTCCTTGCATGCACTCACCTGCCCCACAAGCCACATTAAACCACATCAGCTCTGCCCATTTCAAAGCTTCCTAAGTTCACAAAGGAGATTTCTGTAGAGATCCCTCCCGCCTTTCTGAGTCCATCCTCTCCTAAGAAATGGTTTGGTTCTCCAAGTCAAAGTCAGAGAGAAACTGGTGGTGCCTCATGGCAAAAATGAGAGGCAACGTCACCAGCTGAAGGCCAGAGACCATCCACAGACCTCCAAAAGACCTCCCAAAAACTCCCTGGAAAATCAGAGGAAGGAGTAGAAACAAAGGCAGAAGGCAGCATCTTTGACATTTCTGTCAGTCTCTTAACCAGGACTTTGCCAGCTCTAACTGATTCCCTATTCTTCAATAATATCCACTTATTTGAACCTTGGTATTTTAGAAGCTAAACTGTGGGGTTTACTTTTCAAGAAGGATCTTAAAAGCTTAATTACCAATCAGGCTCAAATTCTGGTTTGGGGATATCAAGCCTTTTGCTTACACTGTGCAACTGTTTTAACAGATACAGTCTCTCCAAGTCATGGAAACTTGGGATTCTGAGACTTTTTGCACTAATGACAGAAGCATGCTAAAGACAGCAGGACATGACTGAACCACCAGCTAGCACTGAACTCCCATTTAACTCTGATTTGCTTATATAATTGCCATTGTTAGATGCTAACATGTTCAAAAAATTAATACAGAAACCAATTATATCATATTATTCTTGAACATTTTAGGGATTCCAAGAGGCTCCATCTGTGCCCAAAAGCAAACTACAGAGCATCAAACTTGCTGAATGGAAAAAAAATGAAAAAAGAAAATGAAAAAAGAAAGAAAAAGAAAGATGACATCTTTGGATTTCTTTGTTATAGGCATCTGGGGCCTTCATCCAGCTGCAGGATCTAGCCAGGCTGACTAAACTTGATCAGGGACTTGGACGGCTGTAAATGGGAGTCTGTTCAAAGCAAGACCTAAGTCATGGAAGACAAGATGAGAAGAAACAGGGACAGGCTGTCTTTAGGGTGAAAAGAAAAGCTGCAAACGCACAATGAAGGGGTAGTTCATACCCTACTGATACTCCTGCCAAACCCTTCTATTTATAGGACAGTACAAAATCCTCAGAATCTAAACAGCAGTTTTAATCAAGGACTGCTCTGGGGGTTTATTGCTGCATTGAGCTTTGATGGCACACAGCACACCAGAGATGTCAGCCCTCCAACAGCTGTACTGCTACAAGCAGAATAAAAGCACACCCTGCTACAGCCTCTCCATCAGAGGAGGCAGCCACACAACCCACAGCACATGAAAGCCAGTTTTTTCTGAACTAGAAGACTGTTTTCCAGTAAGAGGAAAGATTTATGGCTGCCTGGGAATCACGACAGATGGTAAAATCAGGAAGCTGGGTCCAATTTGTGTATAACCAGTCCTAAGACCTTTCATACTCATACAGAAAAAAGCCTTTGGATTTGGTATCTAAGTTAATGCTACAGAAGAAGTCAGATCGCTTCGTACTGGCATTCCTACATGAGGATGTGTACAAAAGCACATGAGGGATGGAGGAAGCCATTTCCCTTCAGGAATGTCAGGACTACTGAACCTCACGCAATTGCATACTTTTAGATAAAGATGTCTTCTTTAACAGACTGGAGCTTTCCTGGCTCCACCTTGCCCAGCAGAGCACTCTGCTCTCCCCCACAGCCCAGTGACAATACCCACATCTGCATTTTGCTGAAAGGAGTTGAATCTACTGGTTAATCTTTACTTTAAAATCTTTATCAGCTTCTAAGAAAGCAAACAGACATGCCTGTAGCTAAGCTAATTCAAGACTTGGTGTCAGGCACTTCCTCCATGGTGTGGAAACACCAGTGATGCACCTGCTTCCTAAACACGGTTTCTCTTCTCCTGTTTCCGATAACGAGCAATCTGTGGTCAGTCAGTCATTTTCAAGGTTCAACCCATTCTTAGCATTTCCAGTCAGTATATACACCTTTACCCACTTTCCTCCTGACTTTTACAAGAATACAGGATTAACTTCGTAGGAATTAAACGGCTGAATTAAGAAAAGCTCTAGAAAATACCAGTCTATTTAACTACCAACACTTGGCTCAGTTGGAGCTTTTGAAAAGGGAGGAGAAAGTAAAAAAAGCAAACCACCACCTTTAAAGCAAACAGACTCTTTGCTTTCTGTGTCAGTCCTGTAGTGTTTCCTAAACTCATCTAACACAATTGTTCAACAGTTAAATACACACATGAAGTCTTCTGTGCACCGAGTGAGGTGTGCTGTACTTTCCTATTAGCTCTCAGATATTATGATGAACTTTTAGCCAGCTGAGAAGAAAGCCTCCTTCAGGGTAAAATAAACAGATGTAGTTTGCTTCAGACAATAAGGAATTCAAATTGCATGGAAAGATTTTCCATGATTTAACAAAGGCAATAAATTGTCACCAACAGTAGACTAATGAGTCACAGACAAGCACTTAATAGTTAAAGCTTATCTCTAAAGAAAAGAAAATATTTATGCAATTTCAAAGTATTACCAACAAAACAGAAAATGAGCTTTGAATAGATCCCACTCTCCAACCAGCACAGATGATACATCCAAGTGAAATCCAAAGTGGACACTGCACACAGCCAGGCTTGCATTCCATCAGGAAAACTGGACTGAAAATGCTGTTCATTGTCTCTTATTCAAAAGGCACATGCTGTCCCTGCTCTGCTTTAACAGGGGACTGCCGAGGGCCAGAGAGCATCACCAGGCAAATTCAAACTGCTAAGCAAAGCGAGATCCCTATTCCTCCTGTAAAATATTCCAAGAAATGGCATTTGTGCCTCACTTGTTTTCAATGTGTTGCTGCAGAGGGTTAAGTGATCCAGTGTTAGAGGAAACTGTCCTTGGCAGAGCACCCGAAGTGGGGAAAGGTTACTACTGCAAGAAACAGGAAAGAAGCAGAAGTAGCTTGAGAAAAGTGTATTTGCTGTAAAAATGTTTTTTGGGGGAAGCCAGAACTATCCCACTTCGGCTGGTTATTCCTACAGCTGAAAGTAAAAACAAGAGCTGTTGAATGTGCATACATTCACCAGTCCCACAAGCAACTCCACTGAGGAGGGCAGGCAAAATCCTTCAAAACAGGCCCAGACCCTTTCATAAGCATCAAAAGTTTTATATTCAGAATGTTTCTCTGAAACAAAAACTGGGCTGTTTCTGCAGTGTTTTGCAAACTCTTGGCGTCAGTTTTAATTACTGCAAGTTTCCAGCAAGCTCTTACATCTCAAGAAAATCCTGGGAGCACAGCACCCCGTAGCAGCTGGCAGCTCTCTTAAAGGATCAACATGTCCTTGTGGCTCCATGACTTATGGGAAAGAACATTCCTCATTGCACAATCCCAGGTGATCCCACAGAGCTGCTGAGACCATGCACAGCTTTACACAAAACCAAGCCACACTGCATATACATACAAAAGGTGGTCTCAGACACTTAGTGACATCTCTTGGGTTGCTTTGTAGATTAGGCTTTAAGAGGAGCATGCAGACCTTGGATAAAAGCACTGTAGAAGTACAAAGAATTATAATCAAACCAGAACAATGCCTAAAGGTGGCTTAATGCTTTGAAAACTCAGATTACAAAAAGAGCATACTTATATAGACTCCCCTCATTGTTACTCTTTCTGATGACATGATCCTTGCAAGTTGATGTAAAACACTGCAGTCTACAGAGCTGCGGTTTACTATTATCGGAGGATCACACTCCAAAGTCACCCTAATTGTAGTCACACGAGGATGCTTTGGATGTTTTGCTGCTCTCAGTTCCCACACAAACAGGATGGCAGCTGCTGGGAACTGAACCTCTCAGCTACACACAGCAAGAGGAGGCAACCAGGACCTTCAAGCATGGCTCGAAGGTTGGCATCACTCCCTGTCTCACAAAGGAAAAGGTGAGCAAGAGGAAGAATGAAGAAAGCCCCATCCCAAAAGTAAGTTCAGAGATAGGATCCTGGACTACAGGCCATCTTGCAGCTTCATTTTGAATCAGCTAGCCAAAGTCGTATTTATTGAGAGCCATGCAAGTACAAGGAACACCACACTGAAGATACACAGCATTTCATCTTTGGGTGCTCAACATGCTATTTTTTTCCTTGTTGCAATAGTTGTGTATGTTACAAAATGATCAGAGCCAGGCTACTGCTCCCTTCACTCCCAGAGTGGGGTTACGGATATTTTCAGACTGGTCTCTTCTCTGCTGCTCAGATCTGTAAGGCTCAAACTGGGCATGCCAGTCTCTCCAGCCAACCCAGAAAGCATAAAGTCACCCAGTTTCTGGCAGTGTGCTGTCCCTGGAACAAAATCTACCACTGGTAGTAGCCCCACTAACACAAAGAGTGTCTGAGGAAGCAGCTTATGCCCAAAGCACACAACTGTACAGCTCCCTAGACTCAAATCTGTAGTAAGTTACAGCAAATTACAGGGTTTAGACACCCATATCAGTCCTTACGTAACTAGGAGGGACCCTGAATCTGTACAGCTACACACACTGCCAACTCTACCAAAAGCAAGATGAAAAAAGACACCCCGGTGCTCAGACCGTAGCGTCATGCATGGCCTTCAAACTATGTTTTAGGAGATCCTTCTCTAGAGGCTTCACGTTTCCCCATCCCTATGGCTGTGACACTGCTTAAATACTGCAGACGGTTATAAATCCACATGCTTCTCTGTAGTCCTGCTACATCTCCCCAGGAATTACAACATGCTGTTAACCTTGAAATGTGCAGCAAGTTATTTTAAAATGCAGTTACTGTGCACACCTGGGAATGCAGAGAGGAGATCCAGAGGGTGGGGAAGAAAAACACACAAACCATTTCCTGAATGCAGAAGGAACATGGAGCCTCAGGTAGTAAAACCCACAGCGAGAGGTTCGATGACTTGTTTCTGAAGTTAGCTCTAGAGCTAAAACCCTGGAAGAAGTTCTCTTTTGCATGCACATTTCTGATCTGAAGAAGACACTTTCCAAAATTTAAGCTAATGGTAAACTTCAGGTTACGAAAGAAACCCTATTTGAACATCTAAAGATGCTTCTGTATCCTTCACTGAAAAACCTAGTACCAATTTTCAGCCTCTGAGAACTGGCTAGTTTCCAAACCAGTGAATTTGAAGTGCTCTGTATATAAGTAACCTGATACTCAAAATGAATATTGAAGGAACAAGTGGCTTTTACAACATGGTAAAAAATGCCAAGTATTAGTAATGCCAGATACTAATACAAACTGCTGACAGTCCTATCAAGAGCTCTGATAAGACAGTTTTAGCGGCTGGAAACTAATTTCACTCAGTCACTAATTGCATACATCAGGCCAGCATGGAGAACATGGCTTTGTTCTCTTTAATTAAGATAAGTATAGACCTCTCATGTTGTGCAGCTACTTACAGAGGAGTACTGTGGAAATTTAAAATGTACCTATTAACCACTGTATTTGGACACAGCGAAGGCAAGCAACTGCTAACTGTTTTCTCCACATAATTTTGCCATACTCTTTGAGAACCTAAAATAAAATATTAACCAACTACACACACCTAGATACACAGGCAAGGACACTCTATGGTCAAAAAATGAGTGCTCCCTCCCACAGAGTTTGGTCAGAATCCCAACGATAAACTGATAATTTTGTGCTTTATGCCTTTTTCATAGAATCACAGAATGGTTTAGGTTGAAAAGGACCTTAAAAATCATCCAGTTCCAATCCTACTGCCACAGGCAAGGACAGCTTCCATAGACCACGTTGCTCCAAGAGATATCTAACCTGGCCTTGAACACTGCCAGGCATAGGGCAGCCACAGTTTCTCTGGGCAACCTGTGCCAGTGCCTCACCACCCTCACACGGAAGAGCTTCCTCCTAAGAGCTCATCTAAATCTATGCTCTTTCAGTTTAAAGCCATCCCCCCTTGTCCTATTTTCTTTTTCTCCGCCCCTCCTGTTCATGAGCAGTGTTACCACCTATACACTAACAGTTTTATTCTGCACCTGAAATGTTGACCTAAAAATAAAAACCCTGTTTACATATTCTATATTTAATGTCAAGTTACTCATATAAACATACAAATCAGACATAGTAGAGTAAGGAATCAACCAAACTTCACTTGATTTAGTTTACAGACAGATGCTCAACCTCAGGCATGTCACAGGGGAAATGCAGTAATGAAGAGAGTGCCCATGGAGTAGGCAGGTCAGCCTTGACGGACTACAGTGCAACATGGGATGGATGCTGGAGAACTAAACCAGCCCACAGCAAGGATGTGCCCTCACAAACGTAAACAAGCATTCACTCAAAACTGAAACAAGCTCTGTTTCAGACAGAAGCCGGTATGAATACACCCCAAGAAACACACATACACATGTGACTCAGCATCTAATGATTACACTTAATAGGCATGTGTAAGCAGCAAACCTAGTCATACATCCCTTAATCACAGGTCAAAAGAGTTGTCAAAACCTGCACTGATCAAGGAAATGCTCAGCATTTGGGTTTTTTAACAAGGAACATCAGCTCCTGCAGAGGAGCAACAGCACTCGGAGAAGCTGCATCAGTGACTGAAAGCACCAAACTGACCTCTCAGACCTGCATCCTAAAACAAATATGCTCAAAATTTACTTTAGAAGTTCCTTATTTTTACAGCATACTGGGAAATGCGAGGCCTGTAGTACTGTATCCAGCTCTGAGGCTGTCAGTACAAGACAGACATGGACATACTGGGGAAAGTTCAGTAAAGGGCCATGAAGATGATGAAGGCACTTGAGCATCTCTCCTTTGAGGAAAGGCTGAGAGATCTGAGACTGTTCAGTCTGGAGAAGAGAAGGCTTAAGCAGGGGATCTTATCGATGTATACAGATACCTGAAGGAAGGGTGCATAAAGGGCAGAGCCAGGCTCTTTTCAGTGGTGCCCAGTGATAGAATCAGAGGCAACAGGCACAAACTGAAACACTCTGAGCATCACGAAACACCTTTTCACTGTGAGAGTGACCAAGCACTGGCATAGGTTGCCCAGAGAGGTTGTGCAGTCTTCATCCTTCAAGTATACAAAAGCTGCCTGGCCAAGGGCCTCGGCAAACAGCTCTAGGTGTCCCTGCTTACAATGGGGACTGGATCAGATGACCTCCAGAGGTCCCTTCCAACCTCAAACCTCCTGTGAAATAAAAAAGACTAGTTCTCTTCAGTCGCCCATGAGACACCTTGAAGGCTTCCAGTAAGTCTAATGCACTCTTCTAATGTGTACTAGAAGAGATGATATGTTCTTCACAGACCACCACAAAGAACTTTCTGCATTAACTTGGGATTTGCAAGAAGCAGCATCTAAGTGGAATTTCAGTTCCATTAAGATGCAGACGTACCTTTTAAACTATAAGAGACAATATTAAGTATTCTCAAGGCATGCTTAGAAAATTCTGCCACGCTTTTTTTCCTCATTAACACAGGTAAGTATTAAACACATATGGTAACCCAAGATGCAAATAGAAATGATTTTCCAAACACAACTGAATATGTTGGGAATCTTTACCTTTCACTATTCTCAGAAGCAAAAAAAAAAAGCATCTTCAATCATTTAAGCACCCCTGAAGATCTGGTTTTATAAGTCATGGAATTAAATTTGTTGTTACCAGAGAGTGTACCAAGAGAAAGGACTGGGTGTTAAAGGCAGGAGGTGAAAACCTAACCACAAATACGGTATTTTCGGTTTGCATCCAGTAACTGCTCTTTCGGTTTAGTCAAGGCAAGAAGATTTACTGTGCAAAAGAAACTGTACTATTAAGGTGAAGAAAAAACATCCAGAATTTATTCTCTGTGAAGACTGCAGAGCCTGTTAATATTTATGAAGCCTGAAGTGGCTTCAAAGACTCCTTACTTCATTTTCTTATGTCATAACAACAAGCAGCACTAACTCATTAAATTTTAAGGTGAGTTCGCACTAAACTCTAACTGTTTTAATAAATTCTGAGCTCCTAGGAAAAGGCCTAACTTCTTTGTTTTGTGTGTGTGTGTCCCATATCAATGACAATGACCACAAGATGAAAAGA
>JANHGB010049496.1:27399-95106 GCA_026283785.1 Coracopsis vasa
AGAATCAACAGATCTACATTCAATTCATTAGAAAATGCACTGTAAAACCTCAGCAGTCATTTTATACTCAAGGAACTATTAGACTATTTGCACTCCATTCCCTGTAGCCAGCTCACTAATCAGCCAGCCACCCAATCAAACACAGAAGGGATGTAAGAGGCAGTGACTCCAGCTGTTTTTATAAACAGCCTACAGGTCTGAGCACTCACCTGGAACACAGCTTTTATTAACCATCAGTCTACTTTGTTTCATATCTACATATGTGTGGTTTAGAAGTGGGCTTTAGTTATTTGCCTATAAGTCCTTGATGGTTAATATTGATTATACTCGAGTCAGTATCAAGATTAATTAAAGCAAAAGATAATTATTAATTGATATGAAAATGAGATCAATAAAAAACTGGGATTAATAAATCTTGATATTGACTAAAAGCAAAACAAAAGAAGTGCTATGCTAAACATTAATATAGTCTTGGGCGACATGGTCTAGTATGAGGCACCCCTGCCCGTGGCAGAGCGGTTGGAACTAGATGATCTTAAGGTCCTTTCCAACCCAAACCGGTCTATGTTTCCACGATTGTGAGCATTTACTGCATCCCTCTGACCAAGTGATACTGGAAAAGGCTGAACCATTAGATGATTTGAAATTCAAGCACCTTCTCATTTCTAGATGCTGTGCACCCTCAAGATACAGCAGTGGAATAAAATTACATCTTTTTGAGTGAAATAAGCTGCATCCACCACTTCCATTCTTTATGGGACTGTCAAGAAATCTGCCCTGCTCTATCTCAATTGAAGATTTCACACTAGGTATACAAGTTAGCCACAGTAAAATTACTTAACGATGTGTTCCATGTCACAAGCCTGTGACAATGCTGAGCCTTGTCTAATTCTCTGTAGTCATCCCCCCCCCACCAATAACACACTGCACTGTTGCCATGTTGTGAAAATATACTTGTGCAAAAGTGAGCCTAGTGGGGAATTACAGACTACAGCAAAATGTATAGGGAGTGGATACTTTGAGCCACCACAGCCACAAAGAAGGAGAAAATACAACGAATGCAGGCAACCGTCATATAACAAACTCTGGATACAGTAGTGGTGCTCGACCTCAAAGCAAACAACCTAGCACTTTAAGTTGTGAATCTTGACAGAGAGAGTATTTGGAAGAAGTCATGTATTCTCCTAGAGCCACAGTCCTTGACTTTGACCTTGAAGTGTTAGGATTAGCATTTTTGCAGCGGAAAGAAGAGGCATCTTTTCTGGCAGCTTTTCTGTCAGACTGAAGGCACTCTAAGACAGGGACTTCACCACCTGTCTTGAGTGTAGAGGCCTTTAACAAAAATCACCTTCCTTCTTCCACAGCAGGGAAAAGCAAGAAAGATAAGTACTGTAAACTAGCTGGCCATTACAGCTCTTTTACAGATTTAGTTCATTTTTGCTTTTACTGTAACAAGCAGTCTCCATACAATTATATGGGCAGCTGCAAATGCTGTCAGAATCTAAATCCATAAACAGCACTATTGTTCTGTAATTCAAGCAGGCTGTTTCCTCCACACATAACTCTCCCATTAGACACTGTTTCTACCTTATACTCCTGGATGACTCCATTTTGGTGATCTGGAGGGGGAGGATCCCAGGAGATGCTGATGCTTGTGCTGTTGTGGTTTCCAACTGTCAGAACAGTAACAGACTGAGGAGGAGCACTTGGAGCTACACCAAGGAGAGGGAACAAACAGAAGCAAGACATTAATCCATTTGCTAGAGCACAAATTTTGCTGAAGAAGTGTAAGAGCAAGTAGACAGTATACAAAGTTCACACTCCCGGCAGGCCAAGGTGTGTACATTTTGTTAGGCACTGACAACACTGAAAAATGCCTTTCTGAAGAGAAGCATAGCACTGGATGACAATGTGGAATTTGTGGCAATGGAGAATGAATACAAATCACTCCTCATTTATTTATATTTATCATTTCTAAGTTTTGCATTGGAACTATTCTCATGCTTGCATTTGTTTTCTGTAATATACATGCATACCTACAGGCATATCAACTAAGTCATAACTTAGTAAGGCTAACTTACTTAGTAAGTCATAACGTAAGGCTTTTTCACCTGGCCTCAAAAGTGTTTCAATTCTTCTTTTTCCACATGGTTTAATAATAATGTGAGTGGCAGGCATTTAAGGATCTTTATTTGCTCTCCAGGAAGACATTAACTTCACAATTTTAAACATAAAACCTTGCAAGTCCTAGTTGGAAAAGGGTTAAAGTGTTCAGGGCTTTACATCAAATACCAGTGAATAGGGGAGGTGCTGATTTAGGACAGATATATACTTATGTCCTCTTTTCCCTAGGCAAATTGTTTTCTCTTCAGAGTCCTGTTCAGCTCAACCATTCACAGCTGTTTGGCTGGTCACTGCGTACCAAGGCCATATCTACAAGGCAATTGCTTGCCAGCCCTGCTACATTGGCTAGAAGTGTGGAAAAACAAAATTATAGCTGTTAGTGATCAGAGCTCTGCTGGCAAACCCCTCTTACAGCTACACCAGCAGCAGGGTGCTTCTGTTGGCTCATCACACGTTGTCTGGGAAGTGGTACAGCAACTCCGCTACAGAAAAGTCCCCTCTGTGAGCATCTGCTGCATCTCCACGTGGGGGCTCTCCCACCATAGCTATAGCTGCCACGGCAGAGGGCTGCGGCATATGGCCCTCCTCAGTCACCTAAAACTTCTTGCAGCCCTGTTTCTCCTCTCCCTTTCTTCTAGGCAAGTGTTAAAACCATCACAGTGGCAAGCCAAGTCACCAAAGTCGAGTGTATTGTATTAATAATGTATAGCCCCTGAGGAAAAAAAAAATATCCATAAAAGCTGCACTGAACCAGTCCTAGGATCCATCTAGTCCATTTACCTCAGTCCATCTATCCAGTCTTCAATAAAACTAATAGAAAGCAGCTAGGAAAGTGTGAATTAATAAATCAAGCATACAATGATAACTCTCCAGGACAATTTTCCAATTCACAGAAGCCTGTTGCTTAGATACTTCCTGTTCCACAGTGATGTCTTTGTGCTTAATAACTCCTTAAGAAACTTTTCTTCCATGTATTTGTCATCACCTTTAATATGATGTTAAAACATTTAATATGAAATATGGAAGCTGATTTTGGAGACTTATAGTAGACCTTGTACCAAAACCTAAAATATTTATTGTTCCTCCGGCCCCCAATTTAAAATCTGGATAGCCCTCTGGTTTTGGGCATCTCCTGTCGTGCATCACAGCTTCCTGACTCCAGTCCTCAGGTTTAGAGTATTCCTATTCAGAGAGGACTCCTTCACTGCTAAGTTCTATGGCAACAGGACTCTAGTCTTATCTTTAACAGATATTCCTGACTGCATGAACATGCTTGGACCACGCTTCTCATAGAAGCAGAGAGCCAAAGGCATCTATGTTAAAGCCTGGCAGGTTAATACAACTAAACACAGCCACAGATATCAGGACTATTCCGGTCTCCTGAGTCAATTCAGATTTCCTTATTGCTCCCTGTGGCCTCTTTGAGACTGGCTATGCTCCCACTTTGGATGCTCCTCAGCATTTGACCTGGCACAGTCCCATGGAACTGAGCTAAAACCCTTACCGTGATAACCCTGAGGAGTTGGAGTAGCTTGTTGCAGGAATTACCAACTTAAAACAATGATATCAGAGGTGGGGACAAGAGACCATACAAGATTACATCAGAAAAAATACTTTAGAGGAAAAATAGCACATGCATTACTGTCCTGTGAGGCTGCATGTTTTGTCAACTACATTTTCAGATGCTGGTTCAGCTGCAAAGCAAATAGTGCTTGGTAGAGTCCTTGTGACCTTGCATGACACAGAGAAACACTGTACTGAAGGGGAGAAATGGGGCTGTATCATGGACAATTTGACTCTTAGCCAGCTCAAGTGAAGCACGGAAGGGTGGCCTTGGGCTATTCCTTGCCATAATGCAAAGCATAAAATTGGTGAAGTTAATAGTTGCATTGTGTATTTCACGGCAAGCGAAATAATTTGCCACACAGCAAAAAAATTAGCATTTTAAAAGTCTTCAAGTTATTTAATAACAACCAAACCATGAATAAATGCATGGGTGCAATATTAACTAGAGCAACATTTTATGTGAAAATAATAATTATTAAAATGGCAATGCTTAGCACTGTATAACTCATTTTTGGTTCCAAGTGTTATGGAACAACTTGCTGAAAAGTATTTACTTTCATCCTCAAACACATTCAGAAGTGTAATTTCTTATATATGAATATGTGGAAAGAAAGACATGGGGGAGAGTAAATTCTAAAGAAATGTAAAATGAATACTGTACTCTGACATTTAAAGAAAAGCATACTGTATTCATTTGTCTTTGCATTTAAACTGCATGAATATTCTAGTTAATATTCTACCAGTGTGTGTTTGTTTGGGGCTTTTTTGGATGATAGATGGTAAGTTTGAAGCAAAATTAAAATTGCAGCTGATGAACACAGCTGAAAGTATCGTTTTAAGAGCTGCACTAAGGCAAGGAGGAATTTGCAGTCAGCAGCTGATAAAAACTAAGGAGGCTTCCATTACCGACTGTCATATTTTTGTGATGACAAACAATCTACAGAACAAATGCTACTCCACAAAAGAGATTTAAAACAGTGGATGCAATTGCAGAAAAAGAAAAAGAAGAAAGAAATAAACTATCTTTAGAGCAAGTGTGAAAGAAATGGTGAAAATGATAAAATATTTTACTTAGCTCATTTTCGTATGTGTATACGCATACGTGTACACAACAGTTCTGCTTCCTCTCTCTGATAATATCACTCTGTAAGCTGGCACCATGATATAAATTAAGGCCCTCGTCTGACACTGCTGCAGTTATTAAATAGATCACATTGAAAAATAACATTTTTTAAACCGTTTTCTCATTTCCCTTGCTGCTGGCTTGTGGAGAACACCTTGCCTGCTTCTTGACAGGTCAATTATTCCAGTGCTCAGCTTCTTCTTACAGATATGAAAGAACCCAAATCGCTGCTCATCTTTTCCAGAGGCAGCCAAACAGAATTCCATTTGTTACCTTCACAAGGCCAAAGAGGCAGGAGATGGATGGATACTGAACTGTGACAAATGTCTGATCTAGAGAAAAAGTCTAACTGCAGCAAAATTGATTTTTGGAGGTAGACCTCAGAAGTAACATAGCACGTAAAATTTAATCCAGCAGAAATCTGCCATTACTTTTTCGGTTGTACTTTGCCTTTACCAGGGCTATTTGTTTTGATGTCACAACAAAAAATTCCAATGCATGTATCACTTCTCCAAATTATTTTCTAAAAATAGCATAGTTGACATTTTTTAAAAGTCAAGCCTAAAAAAAGCTCATTTTCAAAATGGAATCACAGGCAACATAGCAAGTGGGATCCCTTTAGAGACTGCCATCTTCCTTCACTAGACACAAAGCAAACCACTGTCATTAAACATTCAGATGATGTTATTTTTTTAATATATGAACAACAATATAATTGCAAATATACTGTAAGGAATTAAAGAAAACACCTGTAGAACTGCATCTACTGAATGTCTCAGTTTTCTCATGGAAGCACTTAACTTTATCACCTAAACAAGAGGAAGATTTATTTCCAGGGGCTGACATTTGTCTGGTGGTAATACTACATGTTATAGGCTGACGTTTTTTTGAGAGAGATAGTTGTAAACAGACTCCTTGAAGGTTATATTAATCTACCAAGTGTATCCTAGGCTGTGAGTTATACATATCTGTAGGCAAGAAAAGTTCTTTAAATTTTCACTATGTGGAAAGTTATTCCACATGAACAAAGTGGCCTTTAAAGTAGGAAATTACCTGACAGGCTCTGCTGGGAGATGAGGTTTATCAAAGAAAATGTCATTCCTCAAGTATTTTATAGAAATAGAAGGTACAAAATCTTCTCTCTTTTTCAGTAGTTCTTAATTTACCTTTAGCAAGAGACAGTTAGATGAACTAAATAAACAAAAAAACCCAATCAATTAAAATTGGACAAGAAGAATATCTGCCGGTGAGGGGACAAAATCCTACATCTTAACTCTAGAAAAGCAATTGCTCCTATAGAAAGCTTCTTACCATTTTTTTGGGATTTTTTAAAGCTTTGTTCAGAACCCAGAAAGGATATTTTTTACCAACTGATTTAGGCTTGATAGTCTGAACAAACTAATGGGAAACATAAAGTCCCAAATTCTAAATAAGACTTGAACAATGCCTTCCTACACGGTGTTCTACAAGTTTCAGGACACTGAATTTTCTCATTGAGAAAGTATGAATGGCAACCAGTTTGTCTTCATGATTACTTACTTGTTGAGTAATAATCATAACAAATCAAACAGAAAAGTGAGTAATAAGCAAATTCATTTTAGAATTAAGGAGTACTTGGTAATCAGCACTAAACTGAACTTCAGGAGACCACTGATTAAGATGCATCTTCAATAGGAAGGAAAGTGTGCATTCAAACCCCATTGAAAACCATAGGAGCATTCTTATACTTCACCAGTATTTCTTTCCCTTGCTTTGAAAGAAATCAATGAAACAGAGAGAAGATCTCTCATTGTTATGATCATTCTTCTACTTTTACAAGTGAAATTTTCCAGGGAAAGGATACATTAGATAGGCACAAAGATAGGTTTCTTGTACATTTTTAAGAGAAAAAAACTCCAAAACTTGTATCTCACCTCACTCCCTTTACCTTTCATTAAAAAAGCAGGCCTGGAGTGCGTATGTTTTAGAAAATTATACACCATGGTACATGCTATGAATATAAATGCCTGTGCATTTCAGTAGTATAAACTGTTTACTATGTCTGCATCCTGAATGCTTTACAGAAGCTAGAAAGGTACTTAAGGAAATCCGCTGAAGGACTAAATAGGGCAGTTTCATGAGCTCTGCTGAGAAACAACAGAGAGGTCTGACCTTGAGACTGGAGTTCCTACAGACTAGTTAAATATCTGTCCTTCACCAGTCCCCATTTCCCAAACAAACTGCTCTTCTACATAGTTACCCATTCAGAAAGATGTGCTTAATATCAAACACTCATCTGTAAAAGGTTTCATTTATTAGTTTTGTTTTCAAAGTGCAGACCAAAGCCTTTTATTGCAGCAACACCGGCTATAAAAGAATGGTTGCAGTGCACACTTTTTGGAAGACCCAATGCCACCAGTAGATCAGAAGGACGTAACAGCCAGAAGAATATAGGACTGGTCCAGTGCTTTCTCATGGAATACTTATAGTACAAAACCAAATATTATATTGAATATATTGAATTCTGATAATTATATTGGATATTCTAATTATATTTAATGATATATAATTGAATTTTCTAATAATGATATTGAATTCTAATAATGATATTGAATTCTAACGCCAAACCTGTATCTAACAAACAGAAAATGTGTGGAAGAAATAGAGCTGAACATATTCATAACACACAATAACTAAAAACGTTCAGTGCTAGGTATGGAAGCCAATTGCTTTTCTGACCATTTTACTAACCTTCCTCTGTGGTGCGAGCAGACTTCGATTCACTGTCCATTCCTTGGAATTCATTGAAATAAGGGCGAACCTTAATTTCATAAGTGACCCCCTTTTTCAAGCTGACAAGGACGGCACTGCGCTCAGTTGGGACTTTGACCTCCAAGTTCTGCCATACAGCTGGAGAAGGTAGGCCAGATGTTTGGCGATACATCACTCGGTAGCCCTGAATAAACTGGGATTGGCGGTCAACCTAGAAATGGCATTAAATAACACATCAATAAACGTATTAAAGTAACAAAACTGTATAAAAAGAAAGCAAGACATTTGCTTAGAATACTTCTGTCCTCATGAAAAAGAGAAAATTAAAAGTTGTTTAAGTGCTGAATTTAAAAATCAAACTGCCTTCCTGTAAGACACTGTTGATTAATTGTGTCTAAAGAACATTTTTCTCACATTACTTGTTATAGAATATTTCTATTTTACTTTTCCCAGCTCTATATATCATGACAAATACCACCTTACATCACAAAACAAGGCCCCACCTCTGCAACAAATAATGAAAAGAGAACTTTGGCATAATGCCTAGTGCGTGTAAACTTATTAAGCACATCTTGGCTACTGATGCAGTGAAATAGGAGGAGAAAAGGAAAACAAATTATTTTCAGAAAAGGACAAGTCTTTGAAGATACCCTACATGCTTTCAGTTAGTCATTACTTGGCTCACAGCTCATCTTTTCATGAGATGCACAGGGAAGTAAAATAAACATAAGACAGATGCAGAGAAAACAGCTTCTAAGGACATGTGCTGTTTCTTGTGCTCACAATCTAAGCCATCTCTTTACATCCTGGGGCTATGATGCTCTCAGGCCATCAGATGGAGATGGAATGCTGTTTTTGGTTTATATTTTTATACGTTGCTAGGCAAGCAAAACTCAAGATTGGACCATACACAGAAGTCTAACAATTCTAACCTATCGGAACTATAAATAGGATTTGTGTGAAGGAAAAACTGAAAATGTGTTTTATCTCTTAGGGAAAAAAAAAAGCATGAAAACAACGATTTGAGGAATTATGTGTTTGCATGAATTTTCTCAAAAAACAATCAAACCAATTTGATGGATAAAACCTAACCAAACCCAACTGCTTCTGTAGACAACAAATAAAGAGCCAAAGAAATTTCAGCACAAATAGCCAGACTACACAAATGGTTGTTTGGTAAATCTATGGGTTCTAGCTATGATCAACAAGTAGGATTTCTTTTCCACTCTTGACAATTTGCTAGCTCAGAAGTATTTCAGAATTAGAGGCACATTTGTCTCATTTCTCTTGAGAATAAATGAAATTAAGGCTGAAAACACAAACCAGGTCTATTATGCTTCTCCTATAATCCTGTTACAGTTTACTGGGGCATTCAGAGGGGACACAGATTCTTAGGCATTAGAAAGGAGGGCAAGCAAGAAGAAAGCTTTATTTATGAGAGCAAAGCAGAAATGTCTTTCATCAAAACTGTCACTGTTAAAAACCTTGCAACATATGTTACAACAACATTAAGCTTGCATTTTATAAACTTCTCTGCATTCTCTTTAAGTGAATTTATGCACTGAAAGAGGGATATAACTCACAATAATAGCTTGTTAATACCGAAAGAATCAAGCTGTGTTTTTAAGAAGAACATTAACCAGCTGTTTCCAGATGAAGGGAGTCTGTAAATCAGAGTAAATTGTTTTTATCCATGTTTGACTTTGATTAACTAAATGTTTTACGGACATAAAGACTTTGCGAACCTCGTGTTTACTACAAAATTCAGCAAGAATAATACTTTCATTCACTTTGTAATACAGATTCTCAACCTAAATTACAATAGAAGGCTATGACGTTTAATAATCAAACACTGGGTTTGATTCCTACCCAAGTTAGAAGCTACACTGAAAGACAACATAACTTTGTTAGAACTTTCCATGCTGTCTTTGCTGTGCTTTTAATCTCTACTGACTGCTGCCTAGTGGACAATATCTGAAAATTCAGAGCTGACTAGGCTGAACAGTAACAGTATGCTGCTACGGAACAGTATGGAAACTTTTGTACGGCATGGTAGAAACACAAACACACTCATTAACTCACTGAGAAGAACTGGATCCCTACAGCATACTTATAGTATACTAATTTTGAGTTCATCACACTTTCCTATCTACTTATATATAGGCAATATACAAAGTATTCATAATATTCAAAGTATTCATAAAGTATACCAAAGTATACTTTTTCTCCTACACTTCTAAGTTCCTAACCTAAAAGACTAACCAACACAAGGACTATGAAAACAAAACACAGTGCTGCAACAAGAATGTCATGCATATGGAAGCTATAAACTCACGTAAGTTTCACAGAGCTTTCAATCAGATGTTCGATTACAACAGGGCTGAGTGATCTGACTGAATTTCAGTTTATTGACAGTGATTCCATTGGTCTGGGTCTGGGAAGGCACTTATGAAAGAAAATACTAAGCATTTTTTTAATGTTTTCTATAAGCATCCAGTTGTATTCAGTGTCAAGGAGAGGACACAAAGCTATTTCTCATGCTGACTTAAAGCTAGTCTGAATGAATGCTCCTTCTTACCTTCTTTTACCATGAATACATAGCGCATGAGGTATCTCAAAACTGACGACAGCTCTCCATTTCTGTAGAACAGGAAACTCATTTTCCCTGCATGTTCAAATCTGCACATGCCACAGCTGAACATGAAACAGGTTCAAAGGCTACCAGATCATTCATTTAGACTATTAGGTTGTTAAAAAGATGGCAAGAAACTCTTAATGCAGCTGATGCTGCAAATATAAGCTCCTTTCAGAAAAAGCTGCTAATCTGCCCCCTAAAGAGATTTTGCAATATGCTGTGTAGTATGCAAATTTCTACCCCAAAATATCCTAAGAAATACTCTGCACCCACATCAATACCCACAGCAATTCTCCATCTGCGGAGAATACTTTGTACACTGTGCTGAGCTCACCAGAACACACTCAGAGCAATCCCTGGAAATTCAAACAGCACTAGCATTTATCTATCCTACAGGAACAAGACAAAAGGTGATGATACACTACAAGACTGTCTAAAGGACTTGACTCCTGAAGCTTCCAGTGAATTACATTCATTTAAAATCAATGTCAAATTAAAAGACAGAGGTAAATAAATTCTGCCTGGTAGCAGCCCAGAAGGCAGTCAGGGTTTCAGCGCAACAATTCTTTTGCTATAATGAAGAACTGATTTTCACTCCTGCTTGTGCCACAGGGCTCCTTTCTAATGCTAGGAAACTTTACATCTGACCGCTAATGAAACTCTCAGTTTAATGCCCAGTGAGGCTAGAAGTGCTTCACTGTAGTTGAGGTCAGCTAAAAAAAGTGCTTGGAGTACAAAATATGCTGTTGCAATGCAAAATGTTTTGAGAAAAGTGAAAATAAATCAGGCCCAAGTTTTAAAATTAGCCATTTGATAACACTGGGCATGTCTGATTCCATAAGTCTCATCAGCAATAAATATCTCTGCACCTCGCCTCTCTGTGTGTAAAGTTAGGATAATGACACATTTTTATCATCTTGATGTTAAATCCAGTATTATTTGTGAAGCACACAAATGTTACGGTTGAGAGCATGACAGATAAGCAAGCATGTGAGACAAACTAATAATTTTTTATTCAATGCAAGGCTTCAATGCTATGAATTTAATAAGACCTGGCACCACACAGTGAATAAAGAAGATAAAAAGAAACGTTGAATAGCTCCATGAAGAAGAGATCCTGTATGTGACCTCATAATTACAGCCACACTTTAAAAACCTGTGCACAAGAGGAATAAATTTAAGAGATGAGCCACTTCTTTTTTATTAACACTGACTTTGTAAACCAGACAAAACATTGGTGTGCATTTTAACACTGCAACACACTTGCAGAGAAGTGTTTCTGAAATTTTAAACTCATATTTGAAAATAAAAGAGAAAGTAAAACCAAAATCCTTTCAGAAAGAAAAGAGAAATTGGTGTTCATTCGCTGGGAGTCAGGATGCCAGAAATTGAATAACCAGGGATGTTCCTTGGCATTCACTCTTTGAATCGCAGAAAGTCAGCACAAGGAGTCTTATGACTCTCATGGCACTTTTGTCCTTTTGTATGATAGCTGTACTATCTAGCCATTTTATAGCAATAGAGGGGACTTTATTCTCTGGATAGAGTGGCTTTTTTCCTAGAGACTATGGTTAATTAATTGGTTTTGTTCTGGTTGCTGGAAAGTTTCTAATTAGCTGTTCCAGAGATCTTTTTTTGTGTCTTTCTTCCCTTGGGCAATTTGAAAGGTCTCTGCAGAGGCCTATATGCTTGTCAGGTTGTACAGGGTCGCTGCTTTGAGAGATCTTCCCAATAAGCTGATATCCCTAACAATTTACTTTTACCTGACCATGTTTTCTTCACTCATTACTTGTTCAGTCGGGACACCAAGAGACTCTTTTAGGTAGAGATATACACACACACTAAATACAGATTTCATTATAATATAATGATATTGGCTACGTTGCATAAAACTGAATTCTGTTTATACTGGGGCTTTCTTTTGTAGTATATGCTAAAGCAAGGGCAAGCCTATGAAACTGTTTTTCTGATAGCTGTCACATCCAAGAAAAGACTCAAAGGAGCACTGCACAAATGTAAGCCAGGTTTGCAATTCCTGGCTGCTGACATCTAAGGTTTCTTAAATACTGACCCATCTGCTTGGGCAAATACCTGCTTGGGCAAAGGGTTTGTTACAAAGGTTAACGTGTTCTGGAGTGATGTAGCTGAAGCAGACAGCATTTTTAGAAAGGCACGCTGCATGTTGACATCAAATGCAATGTGCAGTGACACATTTTCTAAATAATCTTCTAACAAAGACAAATTTGTTGGTTTCTCTATTTATTCTAATCTGCCCCCAACCACTGAAATCTGTCAGAGCAAGTACGGTGCATAAGCTCCCGTAAATATGGCTAAATTGTGCAAAACCAACAGTAATCCTTATAATATATAATCTATCACCACACTTATCTCCTGTTGCATAATCCCCTCTACACATTAACCTCTTAGCAATATTACATGTAGAAGAAAACCCCTGAGTATTGTGAACACTCCATTAGCAGAATTCATCCCATACAATACAACTGTTTCAGTGACATGCAGTACTACTTCTCTCGCTCTTCTGCCTGTGGCTCTCCTTCCTCTGGGGAAGATGCGCCAAGAGCAAAACACTCGGTATGCAGCACCCTGGCAACTCTCTCCTCCTATGGTTACAAAAGCTTTCCTTCAAGCCTCAGGAAGGAAAACATAGCATTTTGAAAGCCAAACACTATATTAGAAATTCTACCCAGTAGTTTGACCCCTGAAATAGAAAAGTTGTTCAGTACTGCCAAAAAGATTCTAATGAAAGGATATCCACTGATTGTGGGTAAGGTTTACGCTAAAAAAACCAGACGCTACACAGTGGATCAGGCATCAGCACCATGTGTTTCTGATTGCACTACAAGTGCCCTGTAGGAAACCTATTTTTGCATTTTAGAGTCACCACATAATAGGGTATTGTCGGAGGTCCCTATGCCTTGAAGTGGAAAGTGCTTTTTCATACAGCAATTTCATGTTGATATTTAACTTTGATTATTTTTTGACATGCACAGTAGTGAGTCCACAGATCAATTATCCTTTAGATTATGGTGTTAACCATATTCATTTTTATCGTATTTTTCTAGTCAGACAGCTAGCTCACTTTGAGCTGCATGCTGAAGATTTTGAACCTACCTGACTTGAAAGAGAAAATAAAAGACCATTTCATTACCACATATATATGCCTGTTATGATGTTATTTTATCAGAGCATTCACACTAGGGTCAAGACTGGAGCTTTTCAGTATGGTATAAAAAACTGCAGGGATAAATAGGCAAAATGAAAGTACTGTTAACGTAATAAGAACACAAGCCTTACCGTCCAGGTAACTTGAACCGTCGTGGGTGTCAGCACAACAGGATTATGCAGTCGTACAATTACATCTCCCAATTCTTTCTGGACTTGCCTGTGATCCACACCTTGTGCTGGTGGGCTGATATCTGCCAGGCACACACATGAAAGCATTATTTTAGTGAGAAGAGTTATATATGGCATCAATAAGAATTACTGAATAGCTTGACGACCTGATTTAAACACCCTTTATAGTAGTGAAAGTGGTAAGTGATGAGAGGGATGCAATATTCACTAGTTCCAAAATACTCAGATATTAATAATGTTGCCCAGATGTCTGGAACCAAACTGGTTAGTATAATTGAAGAAAATTAACAGGTTTATTTATTTATTTATTTTCTTAGAACATACATGACATTAAGTCATTACACGCTTCCAAACTTTAACTAAGCTTCACTTCCCCACATACCATGCACACAAGAAACCGAACATCAAAAATAGCATTTTCTTCTGTAAGGCAAATTTTCCCTTTACAGATATAGATAATGAAAGCTAGTGCAAGTACAAACAAAAAGATTATCCATCAAGCCAATCTGATTCTGAACTAAAAAAAGGCCAACAAAAACCCTCTACCATAAAAAAATTCTCTTCAAGACTATGCCAAAAATTCCTTCAAAGTGTGTGTAGAAATTATTTATTTTAGTCAAAATCTGAAGGAATTTGATCGCTTAGTATACATCTATGGAAAACTGTGATTCCATCTGCAGCATCACATGTGGTCCTGGTACTTAGTCCTCAGGAACCAAATTTGAGTTATGCTGTTGTTTTAAACTGAATGAGGCTGTATTACCTTTGCTAAATAGGAACTGCAAATACAAAGTATGTGTTAGAAAATGGGGCAGGAGATGTTCAATGTGTCTTTTTAGTGATAGTTCCTGGAAATCTTAATTTTCTGTTCCATTGTGCCAAAAGAAGAATGCTGGATTGCAGCTACCACTTAGGTTATATATCACCATAGCATGTTCCTTCTTCCATCTTAAGAAGAAAGAGAATGCACTTTCTATGAGCCAGTGAAGTCTGCATCCCTTCAACGATCCTACAAGTATCTTACAATGCTGTTCTTGAACAACAGTTACAGATGCCCTTACTAAGTCAGTTATCTTTGTGGACTGAATAATGCCTGTTAGAAATATACATACTGTTTATTTCTGCTGGAATTTGATTGAATTCTCCAGAAGACAGAATTTGGAATACAAGTACAGATTATATTCAAAAGGCCCAATACATTATGCTCATGCCTGCCAAGGCATCTGTGAATTCTGCTTGGTTTTCTCGTGAGATCCACAAGCCAAAGACTCTTTCCATCTTTTTGGATCAACCTCATGTCCTTGTGAAGAAAATATATACATATAAGGTTTTCATCCCCCTCTGATGGTCTTAGATATGGGAGTATGCAGCATGTGACATCTTTTTATCTTCTAATATTATTAAGAAGAAATGTTAGTGCTCTTACAAATATAACTGAGTTTGAATCACATGCCTCCAGATTTTGAAAGAGAGTAGGTTTTAATCATCAGTATTTCAACTTCATAATTCTGGATTGCTATGGGTTCTGAGCCATCAATAAACAATACTGCAACAGGCTTCTACTGATATTCAAATAAAAATGGCTCCATGAAACTCCAAAGGGAATATAATCCAAATATGGATGTCAGTGAAGGGGCTTGTCTAGCAAATTATGCCTATCCAACAAACCAACAAACAGAGAGATACAATGAAACAAATCTGTATGACAGAAACTGAGACTGGTTTACAGGATGATAATTTATGCTGCTATCCACAAAAAGCTATGATCCTTGATACAAAACACCTACAGCTAGCCATGGCTACATTTCAGGTTAAGTTATCCTCTGATATACAACCAACAAAGTACCTGTATTCCCTCAGAAGACATTTCTACATATGTATGAACTACATTTCATCATTTTAATGGGATGTATGCCCAGAAGTAAGGGAATAACATGGGCTAATATTGGTAAGAAGTAAGTATCAAGATGTATTCTGTTTTCCAGTATGTACCCTTGGAAACATGCATATGTGATGCTCACAGTGTAATATCTTGTAATGTCATTTTCACATTACTAGCAGAGTCCCGGTAGAAAAGCAGTTGATTTATCTATAAGGATATCATCAAGTACTGGAATAATAAAGTCATGACTGAAGCAAAACTGGCATAAGAAGCTATATTCTGATTACAATTAAGAGATCTCTAAAATTAAATTTCATACGTATTTCCTCTAACCTGTGTTTTAATAGCTTCCAGGGAAGTTACTATTAGTTGCTAGTAATTTAAATTCCAGGGATAGGATTATATATGGTTTCTTTAAAGCGTTTTTTAATATATGGTTTGATCTGTTAGTAATTGAAACAAGAAATCAGCTCCTTCCTTAATTACCCATTTCTCTGCCCTTATTTGATGTAAGTCAGGTAAGGTAAACCTTTTGAAAGCATCCAATTGTCTATTTGAGGTCCAACGGTGAAAATAGGCATAAAATCCTATTACTTATCTTTTCTATACTTAATACCAGGAAATTAAAAGCTCAGCTATTAAAACTACTATAGACACCTGTTGCAAATTAGTCTTATACAGCACTGTTATAGCTGCATTTTTGTTCCTCCATGGTCACTATGAATAGACTTTCTACCGTGTATCAGCTTCTTCCGTGAGCCTGAATTGAATTCAGGCATAATTAGAAATCACATCAAAACATTATGTTAATTTTCAGTTGATTTTATGATTTAATTCTATTAAACTGCAGGCTTGCAAAGAAGCTATAAATCCTGTACATGTCTCAGTGTGCTTGACTGCTAAACAGCTTCTGGAAATGGAAGCTACAACGCATGCTGTAGCTAATTAAAAGACATGTTTCTACTGAAATCAAATTGCTTGTCAGTATGTCAGATAAAAAGTCTATACTTGACACTCAAATGCCAAACAAAGTTGTTGTTGTTTTTTTTTAACTAGGTGATAAGTTATGCAGACTAAAAAGCTGGTGCAATGAAAAGCATGAGTCACCCTATAATAATGGGAGAGTGAGAAAGTGAAGAAAACATGCGATACTCCATGGATAGTGAAGCCACAAAATCCCTACCCAACTCACTCCTTCCACTTTTCAGAAAGCAGCTCTGTTTCTCCTTTTACAGCAATGATAACTATTTTTAGGGGATAGTTATCAAGGTCAGATTTATTTAGGAACAGACTTGCATGAGAGGCTGGATGTGATGCTTTATGTGATAAAGAAATTCCGCCCTAGTCTTGTTTCTCTCTTTCCATCTAGGATCAACAAAGGACCCAAACCACTAACACATGCTGGAAGTTGACACAGGATGCAGTTTTCAGGCACACTATTATAACTTCCATAAACAGGGACAGAAGATGTCATTCTAAATTAACTGTGAGAAGGGCTATTACTTTGGACCTGAGGAAAATTATGATGCAAAAAAATAATTAATTCCTGTATTCCAACCTGTTTAACACAGAACTACACTCACATGAAATATTCAAGCCAAAAACATGCTGTGAAAAGAAATTTGTTTGTGGCAGTTAGACACAATTTTTAGAGCTTGATGTAAAGGTGAACAGAATTCAAAGGTCAATTCAATAGCAGCAGAGGATCACAGCTACCAATTATTATCACTTCAGCCTTTCCTCTTTCTTCATGCAATGGATTAATATAAAGAACTCAGAAATCTAGGTAAGTAGCAGACCAATACTTTTCTCTGAATAACTTCAAAATATTCTTAGCATGCAGATGCCTTAATTGACATTAATTCTGTGCCTAGATTTTGGACCAGATTAATCAACACACTGCAGATATTTTTTGCAGGTCTTCTGATTAAAACTAATGCAAATCACAGTGTCTGTCTATCATAAGCACTTGTTATTATAGAATATCCCTATTAGAATAATGGAGAAAAAGTAAGGTCATGGAAAGAAAAAATACTGAGGAGAGCATGATATTCTCAGCACTTTTCAGAAAAGCTTGGATAACTCACATTACTTTCAATAGAATCCAGGCATCAAGGAGCTCACCAAGTCTAAATAAACTGCAAGCCAAAATGTCAAGAGTGTACAAAGGATTAAAGAGCTAACCTATTGCTCCTAAACTCTGGATTGATACAGCAAACATTGGACTATTTTTTATCTTTATCGGTTAAGCTCAATTCATGATTCCTTCAGTCAGGGTGCAACAGCCAAATGGCCAGACTGACTTATAGGTCAACTCTTAGCTCTTTCTATTTCAGCTCAAGCACGTAAACCTTAATAATTACTATTACCTTGTGTTCGGACAGGATCTGACATAGGGCTGGGATCACTCAGGCCTTGTGAATTGATAGCTCTCACCATAAACAGGTAGATCGTATTGGGTCGAAGTCCTCTCACAGTGTAGAGAGTGGTCTTCACATGGTTAGCCACTGTTTGCCAACTATTGCTCACAGATTGACTGCAATGACAAGAGGGCTGAAGATTACGGACTAATGTAAGAGAAAAATAAAATGAAAATACCTACTTTTGTAACCCTGTATAAAGTTTAAGTACAGGAAAAAGTTGTAAAAGCAGGTTAAAAATAAAAATATTTGTTTCAGTTAACTCATCAAGATGGGACTGAAAAAAATCACATAGCTGTCAGAAGTGTTTTCCCTTTCAATAGAAGCAAAAGCTTTTGCTATTTCTCTAAAATAAACACCTGCAAAAGGAAAGTGTGGAAAGTAAATTTGAATTATAAATAGGCCACTCTGGAACATAAACCTTAAAAAAGAAAATCCTGTTGAATAATTTTCCATACTGCTAAGTAAATTATGTCCATAAATTGTCATTGGAAGAACTAAAAGACTTGAACTAAACACATACTCAAAGTTACAAAAAACCCTGCAAGGAAAGCATATGAATATTTTTTCTGTCACTACATCTTCCATTGGACATTATTATTACTAGATTACAGCGCACTGTATGAAGAGATTTCAATTTGTGATTGTTAAAAACAGCTTTTAACGAAAATGCCTAGCTTTTGTTAAAGTTATTGATGGGATGCTACTAAAAGCAAATCTAGGGTGAAAAATCACAAAAGTTTAAAGATAAAATTTTATTCTGTTGTGCTTTGTTGTATAGCATTGATAAAAAAAATCTTCAGATATATTGAAAGGAAAAAGAAAATTAAAAGCTACAAGCTTCACATTGCTTCAGTTGTTTCATTCATGAAATACACAATGGGTAAGTTCCAGACCAAAATCAACAGTCTGCACATGCAGTAGTGTTCTTGGCATATTAACATAGCAGGAGGAAGCATTATCACTCTAGTTTCTTAAATTTGCACGTATATGATTTTGAAAAATTCCTGCATTAATTTTAATTAAAAGATTAATTAAATTATTTGCCATTTGTTGAACATCTTGATTAATGAAAACATTTAAGAATGTGCTCATTTTTAGGCTGAACCATATACAATGGATACACATGAGAGGTATGGGCCATGCTTAAACAAACTTGCTGAATCAGAGCCAACAAGTTCCTTCATCTTACACATTAATTGCTGCTGTGTGGAAGGCAGCAGCTGGATTCAGCCTCATGCTGAAGGATGATATCCTAAATTATCAACACAAAACTTTTAGCTGAAAAAGCTAAATGTATCTAAACCAGTAAAAAGTAGAAACAGGAAGTGCTATCACTCTTTAATAGGTGGTGCTTTAACAAGAACAGGAATTAAAGTATGCAGAGAGGCTTCAGGATCATCCATGTATTTTCAGGTTATTTGTACTATGGTAGTCAAGATAACACTGGCCCAAATGATTTGACCTGAAGCATTCCCACAGGAAACTCACTGAGGGAAAAGTAACAAATCACGACTGTATTGTCCTGTTTATATTCCTATTGACTTGAAGAAATAGTTAGATGCTCTCTCATTAATCACTTAGAAAAGAATGATAAATTGAAAAAAAACCCACATTGAAAAATAAGAATCAATGCCTGCCTGAGTCTTTTAATTAGCTTCTAATGATACGTGTAGAGTCCAAAAGAACACCATAATACCAAGAGAACAACTGGTAACAGGGTTTAAACAAAATCAGGAAGGTAGCAGATTAAAAGTAGAGTAATTCACATACCTAAAAGCCTCAATGATATACGCACTAGCTGGTAGGCTTCCAGGAGTCCCTGGTTGCCAGGACAGGGTGACACTGTTCTTTGTAACATCAGTGACCTGAGGTTTGGATGGCGGCCCAGGGAGGTCATTTATATCATAATTTTTACTGACTGTTGCTCCACCGGATTCTGTGAGGGACAAAACAAAACAATTACATTTTGTCCTTGATTGTATGAATTTGATCAAGAAGAAGATTAAAAGGAAAAACATGCCAAACCTCTGGAAAATCAGCATAACCAATGTTCTTAATCTACAAAGAACTAAGTCAACAACTACGCATTACCATGTATAAGTTTATGTAGAATACCAAAACCTCAGTTACTAGAAGTCTGAGAAAGCTCCCATATCCAGATCAACTCCAGTATTCAGAGAGCACACTGGACTTTGGCAGGCCTTTGTATAGGCATAGTAGTTTTCTTGCCTGAGCCAATTACTGGATGAATCCTTAGTTTATTAATACTCCTGTTGAGAAGAGTTATAGCATACCACTGTTCATTGGATACAAATACAAACTGTTGCAGTGTTAAAGGGCAATTAAATTAGTGAAGGAACCAGCCTTCCCACCTAGAACTTCTCCATCTCAACCCCAGAATTTCCAAAAAAGATTACTGGACTCAGACTCTAATATACCCTACGCTTTCATTTTGTGCCAACTGAAAGCAAGCCCATGGACATCGCTTACCTGTCACCTCCAGCACAGCACTCCAAGATGTCTCCCCACTGGAACTTGTCGCAACGCAAGTGTAAGTCCCAGTATCAGACAGCTAGACATTAAAAATAGTTAAGGGCAGTTTTAACAACCTTTTAGAATCAAATGACTGAGTTTACTCTGGTTTTCTTTCTCTAAGTGTTTTGCTAAGAAGGATTTAGCCTACATTTTACACCAGACTAGAGGGCACCGGATACTTCAAGCAAACATTTAATGGTGCCTTACTTTTAGAGAACTATAATAAGATTAGTTGCTGCTAGTATTTTTCTAATTCATGTTGTTAATGATACCGGTACAGCATGTAAGTGCTACACGATGGATGTTTTAATGTCATTCTTTGTATTGCTTACAACAAATGCAGGTGAAATCAGGTAACAACATAACAACACTTAACTTCTTAGAGGATAAAATCTCACCATTCATAATCCTCTGACTCAGAGATACAATTTCCAGTGCCAGGAAGGCACTTAGATTCTTATGACAAATGAAGTCATTTCTGCACAGGCCACCACACATACAAATACTGTTGCTGAGACTTATCAGTGGTTCTCTCTACACAGACAGTCCTCCAAGCAATTTTCAAATGACAAAATTAAATTAGATCCTACACCATGCTTACATTTCTTTTATTTCACATGGGATCTTATTTCAGGCTTGCAAGACACTTTGGTAGCAAAAAAAATAATGCATTTATGTAAAACTACTATGATTCCCTTGTCAGTTCATATATTTCAAATTTATTTGGGAAAACCATTCTGAATTATATTGTCAATATTAATCTCAATGCTGCATGAATTTTCCTAGTGTAAAATGTGCCAAGTGTTTTGCTATTCCTTACGTAAATTTAAAGATTTCTAAGACAGGAACTAATGAAGACTAAAGAGCTGGATGGAAAACAGTAACTTTACAAAGCATAAAATATACAAAGGAACCCTTCCACCACTATCTATAAAGCATGGTAATCTGGAGATGGAAGCAGAAGAGGAAGAGTGCTGACTCTAGTGATAAAGAAGAAGAATTATATTCACCATCAGACTACTTGACGGAAATAGGACTGCATCCAAGAAGCTTTATTGGACTTTAAGGAATTGTAATTGGTTTTCTGCTAAATGCAGATTGGCAGTATAGCATATGTGCTTATATCTCACTCTTCAAAAAGAATGTCAAGGCAAATAAGTGAGATGCTCTTTAGATTACTCATTGATATATAATTTAATTGATTTTTAACTTTGTCATGCTTGAATTTTGTTGGTATTTTCTTCAGATACACTAGGACTGTTGTGTACTATTCTTAGGGGCAGGAAGCAACTGATTAATGCCAGCTCAATTGTCTGAATGAGCATAAATTGCATTTTAGAAGATGTTTTTTCCATGAAATAGAAACAATAATTAAACCCTTCTGACAATGGCTCAAAGACTCAAAATATAGACGTACTGCTAATGAAATAAGAAAGGCTCTTGAAAGGATGCAGATTTTTCCAGAGGGGAGAGCCTTATAGCATTCTCAAGTAGTGTTTTATTTTGCTGCTTCTGAGCTTTTATTAAATATATAGTTCTTCATTATGTGATAATGGAGCATATTTCTGAAGGCTATGGCTCTCAACTTCATTTGTGTACTACTGTAACAGATGGTGTATGGCATACTCAATGAAGTATGGGGTACACACAAGTGAGTAACTTGCAGAAGGCAAACTCAACATAGAAAGCAGGCTGGAGAGATGCTGCTTCTTGTAAGTTATGGTGAATTATCTAACTTCCAAACTGTGGATGGATTAGATACAGTCATAGTGTACTGGTAATTCAATTATTTTCACTTTTTTTTTTTTTTTCTTTTTTTTTTACTATGGAAAAAACAACAGGGCAGGTGAATAGAAAATCTTTACTATTCAGCAAAATAAATAGTTTTCTTCCTTAATTAATGCTGGTGTCTAAATCTGGTGTGGTACAGTTTTATGGAGCATAAGTGAGTTTTCTGTCAGTGTTGGCCTGTCTGAAAGAGTACTGAGTGAGTGGTGTATGTGAGTTTTCAGTTGTCTTCCTCAAAGCAACTGGGAAGACTGGCTCATCAGAAAAATGTCTAGGTTCATGATTAGGCCTGCGGTCCATGGTTCACTGTGACTGCTGCAGACTCCTGAATAGCTTGATTTACACAGAGAGTGCTACATAGCAGAAGAGGAAGGTCTCAAAGGCTTAAATAGTAGTAGCTTGTCTTTCTTTATCTTGGAATGTTTTATGATTGCAGCAGTGATTATTACTTCCGAGGGGAGGAGAAGGCTGAGGACGTCTGGGTGATAAATATGAATTTGTTTTGAACTTGGGTATGTACGTAAGTGTACTTGAACATATTTCATGGCCATTTTTTACTTAGGAAGCATTACTAGTCCTCACTCAGGTATATCTGAGAGAAAAGTTAAACATTTCAGATTTAAATCCACATTTAATTCATAAAATTACAAAGCACAGAAGGAATCTGGTTTTGATGGCTGTGTGTGCTTTTTGTTAAGTCTGAGTCAAACAGTGCACATTACTGCAATCGAGGGGTTTATAAAAAATGTCTTTCTGAGCCTTTAAGGAAAATTGGTTACTAATGAATAAGCCACTTAAGGATCAATAAAAGCCTCATGTCTTTCAAAACCATGCTCACTGCTAATACTGTTTTCTTCTCCCCTTGCAAGCATTTTTCTTCCCCTTTCGTTTGCAGACCTCGTGCCTCTAACAGCGAGATTAATGCACTGGCATGATTCAGAACCAATTTCATTGTTTGCATAGCTGCATGCAGACAGGTATCCCAGGAGCTTCTGCCTCATGGACACTCCACAGAAGCCCGTCATCGATGCCTGAAAGTTTGTTTGAAATCACTAAGCTTCCACCTTTAATTGCTGCTTTCTAACACTACTGGGGAATCTTGACTATTCAAGCGCACTCTTTAATCCAGCTCTACAGGAAAAATGCATTAACCTTCATGGCCTAAACCTGCCTTCAGCCCAGGAAGGAAGGATAAATTGTTTACTCAAAGAAAGCTGGCATAAATTTTTTAATAAATTCCATTTTGTTCCAAGGAAGTTAACAATTCATCTACGATCACTGATGAGATAGCATCAGAAAACAAATCTGCTCTTTATGTCTTGTCCTTGGTAGGAATGTTTATTGACATTTTTTTGGATGGCAAAGCTAAGTGCAGGAATTTCTGCTGATGAAATTAAATGGTTACTGAAATTACCTTTAAGTTCTTGATAATAATTACATTTAACTTACTGTTTCTCCATATACACGCTTGTCCACATACACGCAAACATATATGCAATTTTATCTTTGAAGAGGGAAAAATTAAAAGCCCAGGCAAAGATTAGTGATGTCCTGTTTAGGAACAAAATCTGACATTATGCTACCCAGAATATTATAAGATTTCTTTGTACTTTTAAGCTATTGTATTATCTCAGGTGTCAAAATGTAAATATTATGATAGGCATTCCATTTTTAATAGAAAGCCCTCTGCATATAACTGTATGCATGTTACAGTATTAGTTGTCTTCTCACATCTGCAGCCTGATGGAACATCTCCAGCAAGCGTAACATTGGAATAAATCAGCCAGCTCAAGACAGCCAAGACTCATTGATGGATAAAGTGCACAGCCAAACCCTGAGGAACTCCAGAATCACTTGCTAGCACATAGCTCCTTAGAAAATTATGATTGGGTGTGAAAATGAACTGCTTCGAGTTTTATGAAAGACAATGCGCCAGTGGCTTCACAGTAAAACAGAATGAAAAGATGAGGAAGGCCTGTCCTTTTACATGTTTCTCCATTCCCGAGTAATAAGTTTTACTGCAACTTATGTAAGATTTTAAATATAATTTCTATTTTTATTTTTTTTTTCTAAAAGAAATATCTGATGCTAGTTTGGTTCTTCTTCTCTCCCTCCCCTCCCTTCCCTACACAATATCAAAGAATGAAATAGAATGTGGACTTGGTGAGAATCTCCTCGTAAAAGAGACCCTTTAAGTTAATTTTGAAGACAAGAGACAGGAAGGCAGCAGAGCTGCTTGCGGCACACACCGATAGCTAAAGACTAGCCATGTACCACTTATAGCAATTGTTTTGTTATCGCTACTCACCCGCAGAGATTTAATCTGAAGAGTCCCCTGATCCTGTATGGATGTTCGAGGGTCTCGGCCAAGGAAAGTGAATCCTTCTTTTAACCAGCTGATGACAGGGAGGGGGTCACCGGTTGCCTTGCACTTCAGCAAAGCTGTCCCATCCACTGCTAGTGTCTGATTGACCGGCCCCTGGAGGATGATGGGTGGAGGCCTATCTGTCAAGACTAAAACAGTGACACCCACATTGGCATTCACACCTTTAACAATCCTCTGCTCAAGCTATTCCTTTGCTTGATATACCACTAATTTAAGCATTAAGTTAAGTAGGCCTCTGAAAGGCTAAAAATGCTATTTTTTTTTTTTTTTACCTCATGGAATAACTGGCATATTTGAAAAGTATTTCTGTAAGAATTTGATTTCACCACTGCGAGATAACACCTAGATATAAAAACTTCTGTTAGCAAAGATCATCAGGCTCATTTGATTAAGGTAGGATAAAAATTAAGATATTGATCCAAGAAAGAATTGAGGTACACCTCTTATTTATTCCTCTTTAGGAAAGCACTTAAAGCGCATGTTTAATGTCATATCAAAATATGCTTAATTGCTTACCTGATTTAGGTCCTAAAAGGGAGACTCTGTTAAAGTTCAAAGTGAAACACTATAGCCATTCTGGTATGGGTACCAACCACATCCCCCATTCATGCTCAACTTGCAAGTTTTCATCAGCAAACAATAATACAAAACATTTTCATAATCTGAGTAATCTAAATTACTGTACCACTCTTTTCAGTGGAGAAAAGTTCAAAACCAATCAAGGCATTTAACAGCTTACTTATCCAACCAATTCACTGCCTTTTAAAGCTGTGAACTCTCTTAATTTTTTCCTCTAATAATTCAGATTTGCATGCTTGAATTACTGCTTAAAGGACTCCGAAACCAGTGAGCAAGTGCATGGCTGCTTATAAACCCCATTCCATCAAAAGTGGGATCACTTGAAGATGGTGTAAAATGCTCACATTCACTTATAATTTTGCTGTTAAACCTATTTTCTAAGCTATCTGTTGAACAGCAAAATAAAACTCTGTTTCTAAAGAATATGTTATACAAAATGAATGTGAAATACTTGAATGCAATGAGGTTATGACTTCTGCAAAAACCCAGTATAACAGAATCAAGAATTAATTATTATATGTTTACCTGCCACTGAACAATTGTACGATTGGTATTAAATCTTTTAACAGGCAGGATTAGCTCCTACACCAGAGTAAGTTAGCCAGCATCCACTGATGTCAATCAAGTTTGAATCATCCCTTCTAGCTGAGAATCTGTTTCATTATAGTCCATACACAACACCTGACTCTAGCAGTGAAGTGAAAATATATTATTATGAAGCAATACGGTTTCTGTTTTATTTGAGCTGTTTGAGATGATGTTGGATGAGGAATCTTCAGCAGACCCAGAGTTTTCATTATGCTGTTTAATAAATTAAAAATATTAGGGAGATGCTAGTGGTATATTTTAGAACTAAAATAATTGTAATGTAGCAAACATACTAGTTACCTTCTTTTGTTAAGAAGATATACAAAGGATAAAATCATTAGTATTAGTAGTTTCTTGGAGTCCAAGTTCACCACATTTATTGAAATTGAAATTGAAAATAGAAAATCAATACAGATTATTTATTAACACCAGAATCTGAAAGCTATTTTGGAAATTCTGAAATATTAGCCACTGAATTCAGAGACAGGAAAACCTACATTACAAGAAAAGAGAAAATGTAATGCATTTTCACCTTGATATGAAATTTTTTTATCTCATTAAGGTTCCTTATGACTACACAGCTCAGCCATTTGGCGGAATAAAAATTACTCCAGCTCATATGCACTATCAGCATACTCGCAGCATGAGTATATTCAAATGAAAATTTAGCTGTGTCAGTTTTCCTTTAGATTTAATGTAAAGTATCAAATATCATTTTTTCTAGGTAGCTAAAAACTAAGGAAAAAGAATAACTTCATTTGCTAACTATTCCATTGCAGTTATTTGCTGTATCTAATTGCCTTTCCTATGTGTAGCAATGTAGGTATTTTGAAAACATACTGCATTACAGATATTGTTCTTTGGCACCTAATTAGTTTTTTTACAGCCCAAATGAGGAGCTCATAATCCTTTAAATAGCTCTGATCAATAGTGTAATTGAAAGTCTCCTGGCCAGAAGGAATCTTCATTTTCAAGGGTGTTATGGGTGAAAGACCACTACAGGTTTCCATGACACTAAGGCTAAAGGTTAAATGAACACTTAGGGTTTCCACTGATCTGTGAACGACTGTATTGTCTTCACAACTATGACTTGTAAATCTTCTCTAAAATGTGTATATGTGCTTGGATTCCTACTATATAGGTCTCATTAGAAAGAACCCAAAACTCGGTTAGCGGTTTAAAATGATATATCTTAAGCATTCTGAAGAGCAGAGAAAAGAATAAAAAAAAATCCACAAAAAGGATGGGGGTTTTGATGTTTTCTTTTACTTTTTTTTTTTTATTTATTTAAATTTTACATAGTTTTCTCCTAGCAGGAAACTTTTCTATCCATTCCACAGAAACATTTTGTGTGGATAAAATATATTTGCACAGTAAAGGAGAAGCTGATCTAAAAATTAATTTAATTTTAAAAATGGGTTTGAATCTATTTGCCAGCATTATATATACAGTCACATTATTCTGGTAAGTGAAAAAATATGAGATTCCTTTTGTGATAAAATGCAGTTTAAATTTGGGGCAGATTATCGGAAAAGAGCAAATTATATTTGCTAATGAACAGTTTATTCTCTACAATGCAATTTGATCGACTGAAACCGTATCTTAATTTGGGTGGAATTTGATCAAATTACAACAGCAAATGAAAATAAGATAATAAAAAACTGAAGTCTTTACTTCCAAAATCAACATTTCAAAGGTTTTCCTGGTGAGTTCATGGGGAAGATTCAGACACAAGTCATGAAATTCGCATTATGAACACTAGTACGATAGGGCAGGGTGCCCTCCTGAGAGGCAGAACAGCAGAAACCAGACCATCCTCTTTCTGTTTTGTGGAAGAGCTTCACAGTAGGCTGTGAAGTTGTTCTGAATCCCTCCTGTCTGAAACTGCCACACTTGCTATAAAACATTATATATTTTTGACGAGGAAAAGGAATCATTCAAAAGCCCAGGAACACCATCTTTTTAATTGATCTAATACCCTAAACCAGTTCATTCGTATGTTGCCAGAAAAATCCACAGTGGGAGGTTAGGTTTATTCCTCCATCCAAATCCTACCCTGAACAGCAAATCCTGGGCAAACTGGGCAGAGTAGGCAGATCCTACAGCTGAACATGTAACAGTCAAAATTTTTGTTAATAAATATTAATAATGACTAGATAAGGAGAAACTGAGATCTTCTCCAAAATATTCTGTGCATGGAACAAATTGCTAACTGCAAACTATTATCTTGAGCACAGACATAGTTAGATGGAAGCATCTGGTTTATTTGCATGATCTGTCATTTTAAGACTGAGTTGCATATTCACTTCTTGAGTTTGAAAGGGTTGCTAAGGTTGTCTCCAGTTTTAAAACAATTTTGCTTTTCCAGATGTGCGTTAGACAGTGGATTGTATGATAGCCTTTCAAGAAAATACAAGATTTGAATTTCAAATACATTGAAGGCTGTTAGCACAGTCCATAAGCAGCAAAATTATCACTCAACTCAGCAATTTCATCACAGCTAGTAATCTCTTCTCATGTGAACACTTGAGTTAAAAATACTTCCAGTAAAGACTTGTAAGTGCAAAGATGTAACAACTGAAACACTGCTATATATGGTATAATTAAGCACTTGTTTTTCTGCATATGACATGTTTTCATTCTGTATTGGAACTTCAATTGGATCTAAATTACTCTGGATCAAACAAAAATGTGTTCAAAATGAAAAAGATGGCTTGCCACTATTATTAAATCATTAACCAAACAGAAAAATTCTGGGCTATGAAGTAAAACTGAAACCACCAGCCAAAAACTAGAACACTAATGCTTAAGTATATAGCTAGCATGCACAGTGTTTATCTTTAATTACATTTTTAAACCCATTAAATTAGATTTCCTTACTGATAAAAATCATTAGCTTCCATAATTTCTGCTCAGCATCAACCAAAAGAGATTATTTAGACATTTATGGTTAACTTCCTAACTGAAAGCAATTTTAAAAATATCTGTGATCTAATGGTACATTTATTTATATAAACTCAGTTCCACAATATTGTTTCGGCACTTTTCTTCTGACCTCACCTGCCCTTTGACTCAAGTATGAAATGATATTTCTACAAAGCTAACTTGTATTATTTCATAATCATGCTGACAGTGTGCTCTGGAAAGCATTTGAAGAACGCCAGCCTTGCATTCCTTAGGCAGCAGAGCCACCAGCTAATGCTTTCTCTAGCAATGTGGAATGCACACTGCCTTTAATCAGAATTAACTGTAGATGAGCTTGCATTTCAGCAGGGACACTTTTGTGAGCTTTCCATTGACTTGAATAAACTAACAAAAATTGCAAAGAGGTCAATTAGGGTTTTTTTTTCACCTACACAGGAAATAAGTAAAGATGAGCCAGAGGCCTTGTCTGTCAAAAGGAAGAATTTCTCATCACTAGTATCCTTGAACCTGATTTGATCCACTCAGCCCGTTGCAGTAAATCTGTACAGCATCAGCAGGTGCAACCATTAGCAGCTCAATGTCCTCTTAGCCAATGTTTGTGTGTTCTATTTATTCCAATCACAGTCATGGCACTGAATCAGGCAGCACTATGGACAGATATTAAAAAATACTGCCTTTCCATTAATTTTAAATGACCTTTTAATCTACATTTAAATTTGAATTGAATGAAAATGCATCATGTCATTGTAGACCATGAAATAAAGGACTTAAAGAGATTGCAGAGCAAAGGTTAGCCTTTAGTGTCCAGAAACTACTTTACAGAAAAGCAATGTGCTTGTAAAGATGCAAGGATAAGGCAGAAATTATCTCCCCTTGTCATAAAAATATAGACAGCTTTTAGAAAACAAAGAAAAGGCATCAAATTAATGCTCAAACCTCTATAACATGAGCCTGAACCTCTCTACCTGTCACTTGCGATGAATATGCTCTTGTGAAAAGCCAGATTATTCAGAATTAGACATCTTTTCAAACTTTCGTGGTGCAGGCAGGTCTCTAAGGGAACAGTAAAAGTAGACCTCTGCATATAACAACAGTTTTAATGGCAAAAATTCATCAAAGTCTGTCAGGAGATATTTAATGTGTCAGTTAAGATAAGGAATAATGATGCTGGGGAACGCCACAATCTCCTAGTATAAGAGGAATTCTGTTGTTCACTAACATTAAAGGATGCAAACTGCCTTCTATCTGCAATGGGATAAAGACGGATATCAACAGGATTCCTGACATATGAAAAGGATTCATGTTTGTAGATGGACTAAGGTTAACTTCAAGGGAGGATAAATTACAAACCCAAAATTATGATATGGAAAGCATCAAAACAGAGCTTTTCCTTTCCTGAAAACTCTTTTCCACCTGCATATTTCCATGTGTATTTTCATACCCAACCACACCGAGAAATTCTTAGAACACAGCTCTGAGGTAGCAGCCTTATTCACAGAGGGACTAAACGGTTATGTGTTGTAGCTGTTCTGAACCAACAGCTCCCCAGTAAGTCCAAGCAACTGTGCTGATTTAATTGAGCTAAGGACAAATCCCCAAATTACCTGCTTAAGATAATACTGAAGACTGGTGAAAATTGAACCTCATCTTTCTGCACCCCAATTCACTGCTTTAATTGTAAACCTGTTCATTCTTCACAATGTTTTTCTGCAGTCCTGTCAGCTCTAGTGAACCAAGCAGCTTCCTTTCTCACCAACCCTATTCTAAGTGGGTTTTTCCTTTTTGTTGAGGAACCTCCAAAAAGCAAGCAAAAGGCAAACTGGACTTTGATGGCCTTTTTGATACCATAGACAATTGCAGAGACCCTCTTTCATTGCATTTTCTGTAGAAACCTGTCAATTTACTTCTGTGAATTATGTGATCTCATATGTCTTCATTTACTCTGCATTTAAAACACTTTTGACAGGAAAAAAACAATAGGAATTTCTATAACTCACCATCAGTAACCTCCAGCTGAGCCTTTGCTAGAATGCTCCCAGCTACTGTCAGTGCTTGACAAATATAGTAGCCTGCATCAGACCGCTGAATGTTGGTAATAGTGAGGTCTCCGGTTGGTGACACTGAATACCTGCTGTTGGGTTGGAGAGGCTGGTTTGGGAAGAGTAGATTCTGCAAAGACAGTTCATCTTACATCAGTTCAGAACACAAAAGCACCACTTTTCCCGCAGTGAGAAAGACAATGACTTTCCTTAAAAGCACTATATATAAACTAGAAGAAAAAGTAAGTGTGGTTATGACTTTATGAACACACAGAGCTAGCTTTCCCTGCCTTGGGCAACTAGCAGTTTAAATTAGAAACAGCCCTTTGACACAGTGGTGTGTTCTGGCTGGGGGTATAGACAAAGAGAAATTTTCCAACAATCACACGTGACAGATTTGTATTTGTGACACATTCATCTTCATTGTGAATGTAATTGTAATAATATACTTAGTTGGCCATCAAAACCAGGAGAGCACAATAGTAAAAGAAACATTAGACAACTAGCAGAAAGAATTGAATACTGGAGACTTGAAGGAGCACAACACTATCGTTTGGTTGAATATGTTCCAGGCAAAGGAAAAAGTAAGACTGTAGCACAGAAAGAAAGCTGGGAGGAAGATACAAACAGGTCATAAAGTAGGAAGAGCTGGCAGAGCATGAGAGCTTAAAGGAGAAGTAAAAGGAAATTAAAAGTGAGATATACCAGAGGACAAAAGCAGCATGGAACCTTGAGGGTGAAGAGAAATGGTATTAATCTGATGTGGAAATCATCGGAGAGAAAAAATAATTTCGCGTAGGGTAAGACATCAGTTAGCACAAAACAGGGAGATTAGCTTTTGCCTTTGGGCCGGATTGGAGAAAAGAGAGATGTCAATAAGAATAACGGGAATGGATGTACTAGTTATTGCATATGATGAAGGGCTGAATGAATCAATAATACAGAAAAGGACTGAAAGGTTTTAGTGGAAAGGGCTGTGTTTTCAAGGAAAAAGTTGCACTTTTTGGCACAGCTCTTGCTGTGAATAACAAAGAACAGGAAGAGGGAGGCAACGTGAACAGAAAGGTCAGCAGCGTTGCTCAATGAGACAGAAAAGGAGAGAAATTAAACAATAATTAAACAATAGTAATTACAAGAAGATAGGATTTGTCTGTTATGTCAAAGCTAAGAAAAATACAGGAATAACCTAAACCACTGTTACCATGCTATGATAAGCTTTCAGTCATTACTGCAGTTCTGTATAGGTCTGCTGTGCTTTCTAATGACAAGTTCCTACTAACTGTTAAGCTTGACTATACGGACTAAAAAGAAAATCTGTAAGTATAGAGTAGGGTATCGAATTTTCTGTAGATCTGCTTCTTCTGCAGTAGATCTTAATGGTTTACAAAAAAATATTTGGAAAAGACAAGCAATAAACTTGGATATAAAAGAATTCTGCTTTGAATTCATCTTTTTCTCTCTTGGTTTGGCAGTAAAAGGAGAGAGAAATGTTTTATATAAGATCCAACACTCCAAATATCCTTATAATTGTATTACCCTACGAGGCTACTTGTCACCATAGAATGAGTCCTTCTCCTTACCCCTTTCAATGTCAATGTTCAAGAAATTTTTCACAGCAAATTTTCACTCAAAACTCAATATGCACCTAAGTAAACACATCAGAACCCTCTTTACCACTGCATTAGAAAGAGTGGTTACCCTTCCTTTTTCTTTAGCATGGACTTGTTCTGGAAAGGTATCACATCCCAGTAAATATTCTACACATCAGGAGGAGTTAATCAGTCTCATGACTTCTCCCTTCAAAGACCAGTTATCTCTGTATTGTAACTTGTCCTGAATTACAGTGCAACACCTTTGAAAATGTTTTTACAATTTCACTGGTTTTAATTAGCTGTCAGCCACAGTGGTGAAACACTGGGTTGCAAACAGGGACCAGAGTCATCCCTGATATAATAGCACTGAATTCATCTCAAGGAAAACATTAATCCAGATAGTTTAAAGGTTACACATGCCCTGCCCTGGTGCATTCCATTGGCGGGCAGCTGTTGGGCTCTGGGGAAAAGGCTACCGATTACAAAGGACCAGCTGTTTATGCACAAGCTCGCACAAAAAATGACTCAGGAGGGAACAGCTCCCCTCCCTTCCAGCTGGTTGTGCTCAGAAACACAGGATTAAGAATTTGATACATAATGAAAGATGCCCTGCAATTACTGGAGTGGGCTAACACAACTACGTTAGTAACAGTGGTGCTGTGAATGGTTTCTCGAGTAAAAGCAGAAGCAAGTGTTGTAAAGCCAAGCAACAACTTATAGCCAGGCATGCAAAAGTGAAAAGTCATGTAATTTGGTCAAAATACCTTCCTTCGGATTTGTATGATGATAGACAGTATGTGAGACTCACTTTCTATGGCATCTCATTGCAAAACCTGTGAAGTTGTATATTGAGAAGGTAACACTTACCTGTGATACTTCACTGATGCTCAATTAAGATTAACAAGAGGGTGTAGTGAATCACATTGAGCTACATTTCAAGGTTTGATTGTAAACCATGTAGGTATCAATTTTTATGTTGCATTTATTTGCCAAAAAGACCATTCTAACCCTCAGGGATCCGGTTCTCAATATGGTAATTAATTTTCCAGGTTTGTAATTAAACAGCTTCAATGTGGTACAATCAGTAGGTAATAACATTCAATTAAAGACACAAGATGCATTTTCACCTTAAAATGTTTTTACCCTTGAAGTGCTACCAATAGAAGAGGATAAAATAGAGTATTAACACTTTTCAATTACGGTAAATGACTTTAATCCTGCAAATGATGTCCTACTTTAATTAGAAGCTCTTCTCTTTATTACAGCATGATGGATGTCCACTTTATTAGATTTAAGTGTGACACTATAAGCTCACTTTACATAAACATTACCATGTTATTAAAATGCTCTACAGGGAATGGTTTTGAAATGTTTGCTAGCACATCAGTACTTCCTACTTTAATTTCACTATGCTATTCTACTTTCCCTTTGGAACAATTTTCACCTTAGTGAGACTCACAATACTGTGTTTTTTCAGGATGCGATCCATGGAGGCTAGATCCAAAGTTCTCCAAATAATACACTGAAGGATACACACTGAAGATTAGGCTTACACTCATATGAGGTTACACCCATAAAGTAATTGTCTTCTATCTAAGCCACAAATGTAACAGAGCACAAAATGCTGTCAGCTTTGGTCCTGTCATTCTGGACCAGTAACCTGACCTGGTGAGAAGGTGAAGCAGAAACAGATAGGGCAGTGCTGGGGATCTGTGGTTCAGTTCTTATCTCGCATTTTAACTGAGCTGGTACACACAGTGCCTCCAGATTAGACAAAAGGCACCTCTGCACTGTGTGGCACAGTGTGGCTCCAGAAAGATTAATTTAGCTAATGGAGAAGGGTACATAGTATAGATACACAGATGTAGTTATGACAGTCTTCATCAGGGAGCTGCAAAGGCACCGTCCTTGGGCACCCATCTGCCCCTTTTAATCTTTTCTCAGGTACAAAAGAGAATACAGCACCTAAAGTGTTAGAATTTAACATACTAACATGAACTGCATGTTCAAAGTGAGAAGGACTTTCTTTTGCTCTAACATCTTGCCAATACAGCAACAGCAGTAAAAAAATATTATGGCAAGCTATAGAAGTTAGTACTGGCTGATGGCAATGTTGATTACTGCATCAGAAATTCTGCTTTCAAAAAATGACAGTAAGGCTCAAGGAACTATTTCCAAAACCAGATTCGGAAATTTCCTGAGACAATTTTACCAAGAAATCATCTGCCTGTTCAAAACCTGTACCTGTATGCACTATGAGAATATGCCAATGCAAATCAGCTTGCTAGATATATATCTGCTTGATCATGTCTAGACAGGTTGTGAACTGTAATTACTGACTCTGATTAGTTAAAAACTGAGTCATACCTTTTTTTATCTACTATGCTTGTCTCACCCACCTGCTTGTTGGGGGTTTTGGAATGAAAAGTCCTTAAGATATATACTTTTGCTTTCTATATGTTTATACAGCACCTAGCACAAGTTTTACTAGCTTAAAGTGCCTTTGAGCCCTTCAAAATATTAATATTTCTAAACAGCAGCAATAAAGATGTTGGTAGAGAATAGTGATAGTTTAAAAGACAAATTCCTGTGAAAGATTTAAAGAATCTGTGAAGGCGATATAAATAATTTTCTTAAAAATTTAAGACTATAACTATTTAGGAAGGATTGAAAGAATGTAAGGGTGCTTATAGCTTACCTGGCTTCCCTCTTTTTGCCAGAAAACAGCTGGCTGAGGATTTCCTTTAGTTTCACAAGGAAAAGTCACTGTTCGACCCTGGGCTACAATCTGGTCTCGTGGCCTCACCACAAACTGTGGGGGAGCTAGAAAGTAAGAAAAACCATGGTGTAAATTTAGGATATTTTGCAAGGAGGAGATGAGGAATATTGAAGGAAAGAGACAACATTATGAAGAGTTGGTTTATGCCAGAGGACATGACACCAGAAACATTAATTAGTATAGACAGAACTAATATATAAACAAAAACAACAGCAGCAACAAAAAGAGCAGCAATATCAGTATGTGATATCCCCAGCAGTAAAAACAAAAAAAGAAAGAAACATTACAACCATACATGCTACAGTAAATTCTGATGACAATAAATGCTAAGGAGCAGCAGTTAGGTGTTTATGATGCCAGCTCTGGATGCATTCTACCTTTCGTCTGGGCAGCACTCTCATACATACCTTCTACGCTTGACAGAGCTTGTTGTTCTGCTAGAGCTATTGCATATTGCAATATATGAATTGCCCTTTGCAGTCTGCCCCTCTAGACTTTTAAAGAGGAAGGTCTGGATGACAGCAGAAGGCCAGAAGTTCAAGAGCTCCCTCATTTCTCTTAGGGGTTGTGAGGTCAAGAATGAAGTGGAAGGAGAATTTGCTAAAACAACACCTATTTGGGAGATACAGATTTCAGCTTGTGTAAAGACAAGAAAGAAGCAAGAGTTGGAGAGTTAGTGAGAAGCAGTGAGTGATGAGCAAGAAGGAATGGGTATTCCAGGAGATCAGGAAGAGACAAGGAAAAGTAAAAAGGAGAAAGAAGAATCAGAACTGGCTATGTTTTCAAGTAGATGGCATTAACAGTGTTCAGATATAGGGGAGCAGGAAGCACAGTCAGAAGTGAACAGTTTCTAAGAGAGACATGTAGCTTGTCTTGTCTGGAAGTAGTGATGGAGAATAAAGAGTGAGAACAAGAAGGGAGAGAAAAGGTGTTAATGTGCAGAAGATAAGTGAGGAAGAAGCAGAGTTGGAAGATTTGAGAGAAAAATTCTGACATCAGTGACTATGTTGAGCATGATGCTATAAACTAAATGACTTTTCTATGCATGACAAGCAAACCCTCCAGTCTTGGCTTAATATTGGAATTCACTGGTACTATTTAGCATATCTTTAAAATGTAAGAGGAATCTCCAAGTATTTCCATCAAAAAACTAACTAACTGTTGGGGCAGGCTGAAGAAGGGGACAAAAGAGCAAAAAAACAAACAAACAAAAAGAACAAAAAACCCCCCAAACCAAAACCTGACATTCCTTTTCTTCTATTTCAATATCGGTTTGGTGGTTGTGGAGAGGGATGCTTTAGGAACACTAAGCTTTTAGGTAAACAGAATTTAAGTGTTTTAGAAAACCATATTTTCACCATTATAATTACAAAGTATTTAATTAGGCACGGAGAGAAATCAAGACCCAGCTTCCGATTACACCTGCTGACAGCACAGACGCAAATCTGCTAACTGCATCAAAATATATGTGGATCTGAGTTTTTTGAACTACACTATATCGTTCCCAAGGCTTTATAGATCAGCAGGAGTCTAGAGAGCACCAGTTGAATAGCACTGGTATAATGTACCCTTACAACAGGAACTGCAATGCACTTAATAAACATGAAACACCATCAATTTTGAAGGCAGAGGGTGAGGATGTGGGGCGTCTTCTCTCTGCCTCATACTCCTAAATACAGGTTTTGGCCTCTCTAGAGAGAGAAGTGTCCACCCTTCCCCACGCCTCAGCAGGTGTTATTCTTCTGAAAGGGATACAGCGCTAGGTACCCTGCTGCTGCCCATTTATGTTGACGTTTTGAGGTTTCTATAAGAGTTTAGGTGCTGCTACACATAACCTAGGATTCCAACTCATGCTGTACTATTCCTGAAGTGCTGGACTGCAGCAAATTACTTGTTTTCCCTTCACCTTGTTTTACCTGGTATATCTGTATGTAATCCCTACAAGTGTCAGAAAACTGCAGTGTGGTAATCAGCATGTTTGTTAATTCAGTCATATGGCAAGGGAAAGAGAGAAAGACCTTTAGATTGTGAATTAGAAAGCCTACTTTACATTAAGGTATCTCTACAGTTCTGATCACCTACTTAATAAAGGTCACTGAATTTGTTCACTGTTTGATGCTCAGCCATATAGAAATTCATTGTCCTGGATATTAATATAGAATCAATAGGAACCTCGAGCAGAGCAAAGAACAGGAAACCTCTAACCTCTTCAGGTGTGACATCTGCATTTGACAGTAACTATGCATGGGTCCCATGTCTATGCAGCTTTATGGATGGCCTGAAGACCATAAACCTTTTATTGTGATGCTAAAAACCTGCTGTCAGAAGACAATCCTATAGATCATGCGGAAGCATGATCAATGCCTAAGATCCCTTTGTAGACATGCTTGTTGTACTGGGAGAAGGTTATGCAGGCAGTGCTCTGAGACAGTTCAACAGAGAGAAGAAGGGCATGGCATTTCCATGAGCCTATTTTTCAAATCATGTAACCAAGTAAATGTAAAATAGGTAAGTTTAAGGGTTCATTGGAAATATTCTCACACACAGAGGGCTGTACTGTAAGCTAATAATCCAAAGCTCTGAGAAGATGCAACAGAACTGAACTTGTTGCTGTAGCAGACTTCCCAAGGAGTAAATTAACATAATTTTGTAGTCAAGGAACAGTAAATACAAGCATCCTAGTTTCTACTTAGTTTCTAGTTCTTGACCTACCTTCAACTTTGAATATCTCTCACTTTCCTGAGAGCAGACAAAGGATTATTTCTTTTGCAAAAAGAGACAAGGAAAAGAAGCAGGACTTAAGACTGTAGCTCAGTCCAGATAATCTAAATGACATGGATTGACTCTGTTGCTCTGCTGACTCCTTGCCACACAGCAAGTCCTCTCTAGCATTTGCTGTACTAGATGAACAGAAGATCCATGTCCTTATAACATTCAAAAAACGTTTTCATTGTATCAGTTTTACATCAATTTCTAGTTGAATAATGCAAATTGAAAGCTGAAAGTAACAGTTAATTATCACAGGAGAAATTCTTGATCAGCAGACCAAGACAGCCAAGCAGTAAGACACCCATTATCTCCAGAGAATGCAACATGACCCTGCTCGGAGACAGCAAGACTACTTTGACAGAATAAGCACCTGGGCTCCTCAATTTTCCTAAAAAGAGAGCTCATTATCTTCATATATAGATGCTGTTTATAAAAATAGATAAATATTATTACTCCTATTTTGCAGAAACATTAACTGAGATCATGACTTGCTCAAAGCCCAGCTGCACTGGAATGTTGCACAAAACCTAATTCAAGCCATTATTGCTTCTCTCAGAGTAGGTGGATTTTTAGAATGTTTTGAATAAGTACAGTGAGAGAAATAACAGCAGGCTTGATATGCTTCAGCTGTTAAAGTTATATGGTACTTTAATGCTTAATTCAAGCTAAACATTAAGGTCATTAGAAGAATCTGTTGAAAAAACTGTTATGAAGCAGCAGACCAAGCATTGTGCCTATCGGATTATTATCCTTCACTGTTTCAGATGTAATATTAACTGGATTGGGATAAACAGAATGGAAAAGCTTTTGCTTAATTGACATTTGAAAGACAAAGACAATAGCTCTAAATGGAAATATATTGCTTGGATTCCAGGGGACCAGCCAAAAAAAATGTGAAAAAAGAACAGTTAAGACTATAGACTATAGTGTGCTTCTATTGAAACATCTTGCTTTTTTTCTTTTCTTTTTTTGAGAAATGTAAATAGTACACAGTAAATTAGATTTGATTTCTGGCAAATTATGCTTTGATACTACATTCAGCAAGCGCTGGTTTCAATCAATGTCACACTAAAGCTCTGTTATGCTAATAGCCGCTTGTGAGGCTGAGCGGGATGATATGGAAATCAGGTGGTAGAACATGAATAGACAGCATAGGCCATGTGCAAGAGGGCTTTGAGATGAGGGGATGGGGGGACCCTAAGGTTAATCATATCATGTTCAGAACTGTTTTTACAGCACAGAGCAGTATTCTACTGCAACAATTAAAATGGAGATAGAAAAGCATGAGCAGTAGTGATCATTAGTTATGTTATTCAAAATAGGAAGAGTGAATTCTGTTGAACTGTTTCTAGATGCTTTTTATGCATGACTGAATAGCTCTTTTATTCCAATAATAAATGTACATGAAGGTAACCTCTGCTCAAGTGTTAGAGCGCTTTGGGTTAAAAAAACCAAAAACAAATACTGCAAATTATTTCAAAGGGATTTCTCAACTCTTCTCCAATCTTAATAGTCAGCAGAATCTCTAATCTCATGGGATGGATTTCATTAATTTCTTTTCCAGTACTGTTGCTGAATACTAAAGGTTATGCTGAGTCACCAGGAGCTGATAAAGCTGCTTGCTAGATTAAGACAGTGAGTTTGTCCCTCCTAGGTGAACTCTGGTGACCTGATAAGAAATGTGGCAGAAAACTCAGTAGGGGAGAGGAAAATTACTACAGAAAAATGTGAATTTATAGCAGAAATTTCACTGATTCCGTATCAAGTACAAGCAACATTTTCATCCAGTGACACAGTTTTTTAAGTTGATCTTGTGATTTGTGGTTTATGTCGATTTTAATGATCCTAAAGGAATTTTATTATCACAACTTGTTCACAGTACCTCCCCCAGCCCAGGTGTCCTGGGGTTCATACATTATACTGCTGTGATTTTAATTAAAAGTAGATATTGTAGCAAGTTTTAGTCCAACACTGCTGCCACAAGCAGAAATGGAATTGTTACCCCAGCAACTAATATCAGTGGGATTTTGTGTGTCATTGGTTAACTTTGTTGAGGTGGTCTGGGAGATACTGGACTTTCGGATGCTTTTGTGATACAAATGTAAAAGAAATATGTAAGTCCCTACTTATATACTTTGCTGTAACACTGTTATTTGGATAACATGATCTGCACAAAAATGCAGTTACAAAAGTCTAGGAGTTTTGAAAGATGTTTTGCAAGGCTACTATTACTGATGGAGTAAATAGAAGAAAACAGAAAATATGTCTAGTCTCAAATACCAGAAACCTAGGCTGAGTCAGCAGTTATTTCCTCTGGAGTTTTCTAATGGGTACCAAAAGTGATGTGCGGGTCTTAGGACACAAAGTTGTACGTGCACTGTTAGCAATGACTAATGATAAATCAAAGGTGTAGCCTCTGACATAGGAGCCATTACAGAAGCCTGAGAGGATGTCAGCCTAGGCCTACTATTAATTCAGATATTTCTTGCCAGGGTTAAACTAATGGAAGTTAAGGATGGTCATTTTCCATAAAGTGAAAAGACTTGTGGTGTGCTCTGACGATTTGGTGTGTTCACAGACAGGGAAGGAATTAACTTTTTAGTATGCTAGCTACAACTGAGCTTCCAGGAAAATGAGTTTCTTTTTTTTCTCTGCCATGAAGATTATGTTAACATAGGAATCTATAACTATTCCTGTCTTGGTTAAAATTTATAGGAAGAAAATTAACTATCCCAGCTGAAACCAGGATAATTCCCTAGACTGTATGAGTGCAAGTTGGACTTTGAAACAAGAGCATAGATCTCATTCTGTGGACATTATGTTTTAACTATGCTCTCTTTCCTTGCTCATGTACAGTGTTCTCTTTCTTCCATGACTTTGTCTTCAGGTGGATGGTTCTTCCAATGAAAATGAAGAATGCGTAGGTTTTGGGGATAACAAATGATCCATGAAGCCCTTCACGAAATCAGTGATACTATTTTAAAATTACACAGTTGAAGGTGGCAAAACAGGTACTTGGTTTAGGTTCTTCTGAAAAGCAGCTTCCTATAACCTAGGGGAGTATGAGTAATCCATAGCTCTGATACCATCTCTAACATTTGACACTGCTTCAAAATTAATTCCCATATGTCCTGCAGCAACAGATCAAATATACAAAATTAGAAGCACAGGGGGCAAGTGGGGAGAACTTTTTGAAGGTTGAATGAAAGGAAGCTCTGGAAGAGGAATCAGGCTACAGCGGGGCAGAGGTAAAGAGCAAGGGGAAGTGAGGCCTCAGCAAGTTTATTACTAGGACCAGTTCTCCTATAAGCGTCCTTCACGCTGCTCCCCTCTCATGGAAAGTGAGAAATTCCCTTTGTTTTCTTTTCTTTGTTTGCTGTTTTCAGACAAGCCATATACAAAAACACCAGTGTGAAAAGATCACACCTCATTTATTCGAGAACACTAAGCCTTCCTTCATACCTGGACTAATTGTGCTAATCTTCAATATAAATTCAGGTTCTGAATTTCACACAGAGCAACATTTCTATCTTCAGTCGCTCTGAAATTCTGAAGCAGATAATCTCTGAAAGTGTGGAAGTATTAGCATTTGTTTTTCTTTCTTTGCCAGAGGTGGAAGAAGTCTAGAGAATCAATCAATAAAAACTGCTAACTGTCCTATGTATTTTGACACATGAAATCTCTCTTTTATCCCTGGATGACCTAAGAGAAAGAAGTGGGATAAATATGTATGGTGGAAAAAAGAGAAGCAAGATAAACAATAACGAAAGAAGCAGGTTTGGTTTATAGTCAAAGTTTCCCTGCCAATTTCAATTAACATAACTGCAAAATCTGCATTTATTTTAATAACAAAAGTTGAAGCACACACACACACAAAATACTATCAAGGATTTGTTCTCCCTTCTTTAGAACTCTAGAACTAATGTCAATAAAACAAAACTGTGAGAATAATTAGAAAAATCCATCTCTGTTTTCTATACAGCAGAAACGAAGGGCATGTATTTTGTATCCTCCACCCCCTTTTCCAGTGGTCTGAGTTCAACAGCAAAGCTTTTCTGAACCCCTCTTCCTCTTTGTTCTATGATACATTTAAATATTAAGTTTAAACACCTGGTCTGAATTTCATCTCAGCATTGATTGTAGCCTGCTCTCATTTAATCATACATCTCTATTTTATTATATCTTGTCCAACCACCTCTTTTAAGAGATCCCTGTGCCTTACAGACGTTCCTAGAAAATCCGTTCCACAAAGCCCTTCACTTAGTTTTGATGCATGTAAAGAGAGGCAACACTGATTCTGTCTGCCCAATAACTTACATTACTCAGGACTTTCCCTATTCTAGACAACGCTTTCTAACTTCTTTCTTTTTCCTCAAGTCTCTCAGATTCAGGATATACCACTTGCTCAGATCAGATAGAAAAGATGCTTTTTCCCAAAATCTTAACATTTTGGCCTGCTTGCTGATGTACACTGCACCATTAGGGAATGGCTCTTGCTACTATACTTTCTGTGAGTTTAGTAAACAAAACAAATTATGCCAACAAAAAGACACGCAATCTGCCATGATTCCTTTTGTCATGAGAGATAGAAGGAGGGTTTGCTGGTAACGTGTTTAAAAAAGAAAAGCATACCCCTTGCTGATATAGTAAGATTTCATCAAAATAATGAGCGTAATGTGGTTATCTCCTTCAGAAAAAAACATGAATTCACATGGAAGAGCTAAGAAGACGATGAGAAGAGTAAAGAGCTTAGATAGGCTAATAGGCTACATCTACAGTGAGAAAGATGAATTCCTGGCTTGTTTACCCTTGAGAATAAAAAAGGCAGAGAGGAGAATCTCTGCTCAATTTGGGCCACTGTTAAGTGAAGAGAGGAAAAGGAGCGAGGAAGAAAAAAAGACTCTTTATGCTGACTGAAAATGCTAATGTTCAACAAATAGGGCATACAGTAGTTTTGCTGTTGAGTAATATCGAGTAATTACCTAATTGTAATATGGCTAGCAGCAACTGAGCAAACAAAGTAAAGGGAAAAGTGAATAGATTAATGTATTGAGCTCCATGTTACTCTTAAAGGAAACATAAGTGATTTCTCCTTTTAGAAAGAGGAAGGGAAAATTTTGGGGGGAGCAACCAACACATCAAAAGACTTTTTTATACACTCATCTTCAAAGACTTATGAAGAGACCCAGAATCCACTGAAGTAAGAAAATAATGCCCACTGATTTGAGCACGCTTCTGGAAGGTTGAAAAAGATTTACACATTGAACTTCCTAAAACCTTCCCAACCTGGAGTTCAGCAATAAAAAATTGGTGCTTAATCACTTTCTGCACTGGCTGTAATTGGGTTTTCTCTAATATGAGTACTAGTAAGCACTTGGTGCCATAGTGGAATGAGCCAGGATATCACAATATGACATGCTAAAACTTCCAGCACATATACTGCCATCTTTCACAGTTATCATTGAAGAAGAATCCTCCTCTATCAGCTCTTCTGTGTTTCTGTTCTGACTGCTATCTGGCATACCTAAGAAGACTTGGAGCAGCTGGAACCGAAGCCAGGTTTTGTGGACTGGTACTTAAATGCTTGGTGGTTAATGTGCTCAGTGTCCACTTGCTGAGCCATTCTGGCCTATATACTCCAAACATATTTCTATGGTATCTGAAGTCATTACAGGATTCAAGTTTACGTTCAGTGGCAAAAGTGGACTTTTGCCAAAGTAGAAAAGATAGGACTTTAGGATTTTTAGTCCAGTTTTTAAAAGGGTAAGAAGTGTCAGGACAAGTCAGCTTCATATTTTAGCTCTTCCTGCTATACAAAGAAATCTCAATTTCATTCCATAGCAACCTTTTCTCTTTAATCAAAGAATTTGCCTATTTTACACAAGAACGATGTGTTATTCTTTCACTTATGGAAAGAATAAATCCAAGAAGCCTAATATCCACTTGTGTCCTTACCTTCTTCTGAAAAGTTCTATAGCTGGTAACAGGCAGACAGGCTATTTTCACACTGTGATACAGATCTGAGATTTCTGCCACTGCCAAGCATGATCTCACCTCTTCCGACACAAACCAATTGCCATTACTGAGATTTTATAAATCCTCAGTGTCTCTAGTGAAGGTGACATATTCATGAATATACTAAAAAGAAAAGCATTCATCCTACACAGACTTTCCCTGCAAGAGTCAGAATGGAGAAGAATAGAGAGAGATGCTTCTCACCAATCTGCACCATCTAACAACAACAAACAACATAATTTCTAGTCACAACACCTAATGCAACTTTAAGATACAGTCCTTTCTATTTTACATTTCATGCTGCACCACCCTTAACAGATCATTAAGTCATGCCAGGCTGATTTATGTCATGAAAACTTCCCAGAGCAGAGTGAAATCCATCATACAGTCACATTGCACTTAAATGTGAATAGACTGTGTTTAATTATTATGAAATTTGGAAAATTCACAGAATGTGTCTTATTTGTTTCTCTCTTCTTTAACATGGGAGGGAAGTGAAGTTTTTGTAGCTTGGTTGGTCTCCCATTAGTGGGAAATTCTCCTTAGTGAATTCCAAATACTTAATTCCTATCCAGGTGGCAAAAATATTGCTATATTTGCTGCATGTTGCTTTTTTCTGGGAAGAGAAGTCATAACAAATGACAATAAATTAAGTAAACCTGACATACTGCAAGGCAACTGAAATGTAAAGAACTGTATTTTCACTTGGATGTAGCTGAAATCAATTTGTAAACTGAGTACTCTGTCATCTGAATGACTTCTTGGATGATTAGTAAAAAGGTAACTGAAACATCAGACAGATCTTCATAGATCTTTTATCTGAACTTCAGGTCTCCCTTCTCAAAGCAGTTTAACAACTGCTGTTGAAAAGAAGGTCAGTGTTACTTTCAGTGGGACTATATGAAACTTATGCTCCTCCCACATTTTGTGCTGCTTTTAGCAGCTATTTCCCCATCCAACTGCCATAAGAAATACAGCAGAATGCAAAAGTGAAAAAAACCCCACTAACTTGCTCATCTGGAAAATCCATCTAATGAGTTAAAATGGTCTAAATAGGGATAAATATCTTGTTTCCTAAACCCATCTGTTGTAAATCCTGTCAGAAATCTTTTCAAAAGGTTATAAATAAGAGAACATCTATTTTAGAAATGGGTAACACATTTATGCCTAGCAGCAAATCCAAACACGATGAGTAATCTGGCACAGAGCTGTTAAATTCACCAGCTGCCATCCACCTCGGGCAGAATCATACCTCGTTTTGTCTATGTAGTATGCACCATATGTTAATAACTGCTTGAACCGAACACGGCCATTGGTAACCTCACTCCTGAATTTTCCACTCAAGCTGAAATTTAAATAAAAATGTCACAACTAACAGAATATAAATATTTGAAACAGGAAAACTGAATAGAAAATGAAAATTATTCCATTTGCAACAAGAATTGCAATCCTGGAACATTAAAAATAGGTTTCTCTATTCTTCAGTGCCAAGCCATTGCAAGAAAATGCTTTGGTCTTGTTTAAAACACAACAAAGACACACTCTGTCTGCTTTGAATTGGAGGTAGTGATGAAAGGTAGAGGTAAAAAAGAATACAAACTTTGAAACTGCTTCCCTGAAGTTTAACATATATATAACTACATAAATATACTTTCCTTAAAACATCAGCCTCCTTGAGAGCTGCAAACTTACTGACATGGAGTAGTGTTTGCCTTAGCTACCTTTCTGTAAGGAGAGGCATTTTTGCTCTGCATTCTGGTAAACTTCCTGAACAAAAAAAGATGCAACGAGATTTGACTCACCATGCTTGGCAAATGACAATTTTAACAGAAGATTGTTTGGGTTTCTTGGTGGAAAACTGGTGGTGGAGAGGGAAGTTACTTTGGTTTGACTTAATGGCCTTTAAATTTTCAAAACCCAGGATAGGTAGCTGCCTGCTTTGCCTACTCTTTGAATGAAACAGAGATATAAACTGTAGAGATCAGTTTCATTTCAGGTCCTTAAGCGAAAAACAAGAAAGGTATACACTAGTGTATGGACAACATTGCCTTTTCTGCAGGCACAGGAACAGGTGAAAGTGATCTAAAGAAACTGATCTGCTTATACACGGCAATTACACACACACTTGTACAGTAGTTCTATATGTTAAATATCTTCAGGGTTTGACTTATTTACTTAACAATCATTTCACAACTCACAAAGATAACCACTAAATTAAATAGTTTGATAAAGACCATATGCCCATATAATAATTGTTTTAAGATCAACCATTCTAATTTCTGTTTCCTGAATAAACCATGTAAAAGAAGAATTTTCTTTGTACCAGATGTTCACTTGCAACAATATACAATAGTATAGGTAGGGAATATGCCAAACTGACAGCAGAATGGTCACACAAGTGGACCATAAACCTGGACATAAGGACTTGAGACCAGGAGCTTCTGTATAAGCTTTGGAGATGGAATCATGAATGACTCAATGAAAGGACCTGAAAAAAGAATCAGCGTTCAGAAATGAGATATCATTAACATTGCCGAAACCTATTATTTTCTTGTGAACCTCCAGTCATCTGTTTTATGTGGCTTTCACAGGCCTGAAAGTCTCTACTTTGTGATGTTTCTTCTTGCTTTTCTTCTAAGAGTGAGCAAAGTGAGAAAAATATCTAGAAGTAAAATACTTTTAATCCTGTAACATTTTCTTAGGGAATGAAGAACGAGCCATAAACCCCCCTCACATTACAAGTATACTAAATTCAAACTAGAGTTTCTAAGCAAAGGAAAATTTTCTCATGAGTTACATCTCCTGGGAATTAAGTTCTTGAGAACTAGCATAATGTCAGAGTAATACAGTAGTGATTGGGGCTTAAAGCTTGCTATCAAAATCCCTAATAGAGAACACTGACCTTCCATTCTGCACAGGGAATTCTCCAGATGTCAATAAGCTGTGACTGCAGAGGTAGTTGGCTTGGTTCTATGTATGCTAGTCCAAGCAAGTTAATAAGTATTGGATCACATTAGTTCTTGAAAGAGAGGCCTAATGTGGATTTTACCTTTAAATTTTTCCAAACTTTCTTCCTCCAAACTCGGAACAGTAAAGAGCTGTGACAAGTTCAAACTCACAAACTTTAGTCAAAACCTATCTAACAAAGGTTCTGCCTAAATAAAGACCAAACCTCTCAGCAATCTCCATAAAATCCAGTACAGACTTTTCATGCTAATCCAAACAAATCAGAGTGACCTTATTATTATTCTAAAAGATACATCTAAACAGAACTACAGAAATCAGAAGAGCAGTGCAACTAGTTAAATTATTAGAAAAATCATATAGGCACAGAGAAAACATCCATGAAGGAAAATGAAATCATCTGTTCAGGATATTTCTGAACACCAAAAGTGAATTTCAGCTACTGACGGCTGCAAATTTTCCATTACACTCAGTCATACTTTTATAAATCTTCAGAAGTAATTTCAAAGGCATAGGAATAAAAAGTAAAATTTTTAGCGTGAGAATTGAAAATCCAGGGGTTGTGCTCCTCTGGATGACTTATTCCAAACAGCCTGCATCCTATGCAGTGCATTCCAAAGTGCACTCCAAGATGACCCAAGGACAAAAAGCAATGATGAACTTTCATAACAAGCACAGAAATCCACTCCATCCCCTCTTTGATTTTAGAACAACTTCATTTCAAAACTCTTTGAAAGATACAAGTAAGACAGGACATGCAAAGCTTGTGCTTTTACTGCTATGCAATAAAAGCATAATGAGCTGATTGTGTAGGGCCTGGTAGAAGCTCACCGAAGTCAAAACAAGCCTCTCTGCTGATTTCAATGGCTTTTATACCAGGTCCTTAAAGAGACTGTTAAAAGCAGCTGAATGAGTGATTTTGGCTAGGTATCATCACACCCACTCTGTTTAGCTGATTGGTACTTGTTGGTGAATTGGCAAATGCATTTATACATGACACAGCAGAAAACACAAAGTTTGGAAATAGCACTTTGTCAGTCAAAATCACTTGCCTGGGGTTAGACAGTTAAAACTATTAAGCATTGGCTGCTAATTTCAGCCAGTTAAATGCTGTTGCAAATGAAAGATGAAGCATTGCATGAAGCCATGCTAAAATGGATAGAAGGATGGTTACTTACCAACGGGGCGAGCTGTTGACATTACAATGGTGTAGTGAGAACATAAAAAAGAAATTAAAAAAAGAAAAGAATATCTGTCAGAATGCATGACGTGTAATGTTACCTTCTACTATGGATACTACCATGATTGCTAACCCCTCAAATGACAGCCTAAGTACAATGGTTACTGTTGTTGTTTAGTCACGTGCCACTATTATCACATTTACTTGAGCATAGCATCTAAACAAGCTGACTGGAACCATTCTCTGAGAAGCATTTTTATTATCTTCACATGCCATCATCAAGTATCATTGTTAATGCCTGATAAAAGAAAAATTGCATTGCATTAGCACAAACTTTGGGATCAAGATGAACACATCAATTTAAGCCTCAGACTGCCAAATGTCATGCAGTAAATGCAAGGTGTTTGTTTTCTGAGTCAAATACCAATTGAGTTTTAAGCATGACCAGTCAGTACAGCAGTAAGGGCTACAGAAAGCCCAGGACAGTTTTTCTCATTCAATAAAGGGCGTGAAAGCTTACAGCACACTGCTTTTTCCTCACTGACAGTGCTGATGAAAATATAACAAATAGGCTGAAATGGCCGCAGGGATTTCAAGCCAGAACTTCCAAAATCACTGCTTAGATAACTTCTACTTCCTAAAAACATTGCTGCTAAATGATCGACAGTTTAATACTGTTTCAGGCTGATATAAAGACTGAAAGCTGCTGCTGCTGCTGCAATAAGTTGATTTCTTGATTATAGCAACAGACCTTCATTATACTTGTGCTGGAGAAGAGGCCTGTCAGTCCCTCTGTTAATAAAATAAAGACATCCCCTTTCAGAAGAGCTGAAAAGTTGGACATAAAATTGACTCCAGGTTGCAACTGTGTAGGCAAAACTTCCCTTATTTCAGCAACAGAAGTAGCTACAAAATTCTGAGCAACAGCACAGGGATTATTTTTTTTCCCCCTTTTTCTTTTTAAGAAGTTTACCAGCTCTATATGCTTATGTGCAGGTTAGGGTCAATTGCAATATCTGCAGATTCAAAGGTAACATGGTATGCAAGGACATTCTTATTTTTCAGCATTTCTATGGCTTTATCCATACTTTGCAATACCCACTTTGTTTAACTATCTCAAGCCTGCTGCCCTTTATCATCCCATCATCTATTTGAAGACTTTCTGGCTTCTGGTATTATGGACTTATTCCTTCTTCTGCAGAGAGATAAGGAATAAGGGTGATATGCATGTTTCCAAGAGAGGGCATGAAGGCTCAGTCACAGAATTCAAATTCTGTTGTTGTTTGTGACTCTGTAACACAAACTTCCTGACTGCATCCCCATCCCTTGGCTTTGAGAAGATGGAGCCACGCATGAAGGAGCTAAGGATTATGCTGTTGTTGCCAGGTTTGCAGCAGTAACTACACAACACCTGCAAGGAGCAAGGCGCCGTCAAAGTACATTCTGAAATGCTACGTGGTTTTGCTCTTCTGCATTTCAAGTGGTTATGGAAAAAGTGGTTTCAGACAAAACTGGCAAAAGTTTAAGAATTCATAATTAAGGCTTCCTTTAACTAAAAAGACTGTTGTTTGTGGTCCTATTAAAGTCAATGTGAGTTTGCCCAGTCCTTTGTTTTCAGAAAATTCAGAGTAATAGCCTTCTCTATCGAATTTCTTGGGTTTTCTCATTTTCTGTCACATTCTGAACATTTAATATGCTTATAATATCATGGCTTCCTTTGTGTTGGATAAACACTATCTATTTGACTGTAAATGAGAAACCGGGGAGGGGGGGAATATCCAAGATAATGAAAACCTGCTTTTACTGCAGGAAAATTGATTAAATTATATATTTCCTCAGGTTTTTTCCACCTTAATTTCATCAAGTTCAAGCTTCAGTGATTTCAAAGGATTTTTTGCTTGGTTCTAGCTATTGTTTATATCACAACTCTCGGTAGCAAATCTGAAAGGCTTGCTCCAGTATGCATAAAGTAGACACAGATCTAGGAGCGCATAAAGTCCAGTGAATTGGTTGCCACGTTTGTCGGATATCATGATTGTGCCTGTGACAAAACACCGAGTGAGAGTATATCTGAGAGTTCCCTGTAGTGACTATTTTTATTATAATACAAAATGGAAGAACAATCTCTTACACAAGCATATAGCAGGTAAACCCATTTCTTCAGCTTAAAATGGGAAGAGCTGCACTATCTCTTATTGTCTAAAGTGAACACTGAGGTGATATTTTAGGAGATGGATTATCACAATAATCTCTTTTCTTTGTTATATACTAACATCTCCCCTCAGCAAAGCCACTCAGCTCTTTTTTTTTTTCCCTTTGAATTCAGCAAATTAAACTGAACTGTGTCCATGCATTAAATGGATGGAAATGGAAGCTGGCCTCTTGGGTCAGTTGACCTCAGTTCTAATAAAGCAATCCATTGAGACTTTGAACATTTGATTTAATGTGTATGAAAAGAGGAGGACAGATAAAGCTAAAAATGTTTTTATTAACCTTTCACAGCTCTACTGAAAACCATCAGCATGCACCACTAAACTGTGAAATAGTGTCTGCATGATATCCATTGTGCCAAATTGCTGCTTATCTTTTGGAATGAAGTAATAACTATTATATTTTATTTACTCATATGGAAATATTAGCCTAGAAACTTTTTCTCTCCCCATAATCTTTAGCATGTCTATATCTACTGCCACAAAAGACATTTTGGCAACTCATTATTCTACCAGTCTTAAAACCTCCTTACCACATCAAACAGCAGCACATAAACAATGAGTGGATGTCAGAGACCAAGAATATTTTAGAAGAGAATAGGTTAGTCTTTACCTTGTAATACTTACAAAATTTAATTAGAATTTTCTTTTCCTTTGGCTAGGGTTTATCTTTCAGATAAAGAATAATGGTAGAGAGTTTAATTATGGCAGAGCTAGTCACATAAACACATCTGCATTATGTTTGCCATTAATAAACATGGTTACTTACTATATTCCTTATACTTACTAGAGAAAGGAATGTGAATAATACCCTAAGCTGATGGCTCACATATTAAAGTCTATGCCCACAGTTGTATAGTGCTTGCTTATGCATATATATGCATTTGTTCAATAAAAACCAACAACATTGGAACAGCTCTTTAACTGCAGGGAGATTCTATTGAAGTCAGTTCAGCTTTTCCCTGAAATATAAACAGGACCAGGATTTCACTTTTGTTGTAAATCAATGCAGTACCAGCAACTGCAAAGGGTATGTGAAACCCAAACAATGCCAGGTAAGGACATGGCCCATTTCATCAGAAAGCAATTTATCCATACAGGGGACAGGCCCTCCCGTCCATGGGAACACTCACCTCGCACAGTGAGGGTAGCAGAAGCTTCCACTTTTCCAACTCGATTTTCAGCAATGCATGTGTAGGTTCCTTCATCTGTGCTCATGGCCTTCTTAAGGCGCAAAGTATAGTCATCTTTGATGTCATACCTGCGTTACAGAAAGAGAATGAAAACTCTCTCTCTGGACAACATTAATGAACAAAAATTCTCACCTGGAACACACCAGTCTAAATCTATCCTGGAGCCAACTTTGGAAGATAAATTATTATCTAGCATTAGATAATTCCACCAAGCATTAATCTTCATGACATTTTTATTGCACTCTGCATTAGTTAAAAACTTTACATAAAATTAGTATTGCTATGTTCACTCAGTATTAGGGCTTTATTAATAATATCATTCACTTTGTCCTTGATCTAGAGCAATAAGATAAAATTAAGCTATCAGACATCAGTTATCAATACATGACAGCTCAGGTTTATCATGCCTTTAACTATGTGAGCTATGCTTTTTACCTTTTGCTGATTTGGAAATTTCCCTTTATATATAGTTTTTCTCTACAGCAGCAATCCCATAGGGACACTGTGAACATGTTGGTAGGATCTGACACTACACGATTACAAACAATAAAAAATATATTTAAGCTCTGGAAGGTGACATTTATTGGAGAGGAACATAAAAGGAGATTTATCAATTTCACAAAATGATTCATTAAGGGTGGACAATGACATTTTCTCTTTCTTAAAATAAATTAGAAATAATTCAGTTATGCTTTGAGTTTTTTGGGGGGTTCTTTCTTGTTGCTATTGCTATAATAATTTTAAAACTATGAAGATGCATAAAACTTGAAATAATACAAAGTACTTCAGCATGCAGTGAACATTCATTCTCGAGGCATTTAGAGTGCTTACACCTAGAAAAATATTTTCAGTTAAACTGTTATTATCCTGCACAAGTCATGCTTACATTTTAGGCTCTAACAAACTATTGTAGGCTCCGATCCAAAGCTCATTAATGTCAATGGGAGACTTTGTCTTGTATGAAATGTCTTCGGCTTCCAAACCAGGAAAACTCTGTTTTTCAGCACTGATATTTTACTCTTGAAATACTCTCTTGTAAAATTATTTTCAACAACATTTCTCCTAGGCATAATAAGCCCATGATACTTCAAGTCACCTTGGACCTAGAGTTAGCTTCAGATTCTCATTCATTAAACAGTGAAATTGAATATGATGCAGCTAGTCATAGGAATGTTGTGAGTCTCTATGATTATTTTTAAATGCTTTGAGAATCTGAAACTAATTTCTGTGTACATAATGCATATTGCTGTTGATCCCTGTAGTATAGATTTGTAGAGAGAACACTGTGTGGTAAAAGACTTTAAAGCATCTTAACTCAAAGGACACTATAAGTTGAAATATTTGAAGTTCTGTTATGTCTAATTAAAGCTCACAACATCAATTAGAGCATTAGTAGCAATTCTAAGAATAAAGACAAGTCAAGACATCTTTTTCACACTCACAACAATACATCATTTCATATTCACTAAGTCCATGCTATTCATTAGCAAAACAAAAACATTTAGAAAGACCAAATTGCGGTCAACCATTCTGTCAGAGGTAAGCACAAACACATATAATACCTTTTTGTCAGGAGTTACATTTAATCACATGTAAATGCAGTACCTCAGGTTTAACTAACGAATAAGAGACATGCCAAGGTGAAGAATAAATACATGCCAGGGCAAACGTATAGGGACAATTTTTTTTGCTAGTGTAGTGATATTGAGGGGGATAGGGGAGAACACTGGAGAACTTACTGGGCAGTGTCTGGAGCAGTACAGATCTGTTACAACTACATTCAAAAGCTATATGCAGTTGAGGAACATTTCTTCTTGCCTGCTCACAAATTATGTCATTTTGCATGCTGTGCTGCACTAGTCAATGGCAAATAAAAATCACTGTTTTCATAAGACAGAAAAGGCAAATTGCCTCCCTTAAAAATCTCAAGAATATGACAACAGTACCCCACAACGATGGAGCAGTTATTTGCCTTGGGCGATCATAGAATTGCAGCAAGAAAAAATGGTTATTTTCTTGACATGAGGCCAGCCCCAGGGGACTAGAAATATAAAGTTGCATTCAGCTCCTGTAAGATGAGAAAACTAAGATCTGTTGTAATATAAACATGAGCTGGATATAGGAATCACAGCTATAAACCTGGGCAACAATTAGCCATTGATTTCATCGCTTTTCTTTGGGACAAATGACATCCTTGTGTTTCACTTACCACTGCCGAGAGAAAACCAGACGGGCAGTGGGACTGAACCTGAGTGCTTGCTTGAACTGGGATGCAGGCAGCCTGGGACAGGGCCCTCCAGTCTGTTGCTGGGCTGCAGCTGACTCGCTCTTCTTCATGTCACCAATGCGCTGGTGCAGGCATGCCAGCCAGCTGCCTTGGAGGCTTCGGCAGCCTTTATGTCTGCACCTGCCAATCATGCACATTGTGCAAAGGCTGCATGGCATGCCAGGACGCAGAGCCGGGTACAGCCATCATCTTCCCGTTGGGCCGTGAAACAGAGGGTGGTGTAAACATGTCACTATTTCAGGCCAGTTATCAATTACTTCAAGGACAGGTCCAGCTCTCCTGGTTTGCTTCTCCAACAAGGCCATACTGGGATATTGGACCACCCTGACAGAACATGGCGTCTAGCAATTAGATTCATACATAGACGGACCCATGGGACATTATAACCATCTGCTGTGCTGAAGTATTGAAACGCTGCCCCTCAGTCATCTGTTCCACCCACACTGTCCCCAGAAGTCACCACGGTTCAGTGAAGAGCTTTGACAGATGAAACAGGAAGGAAACTGGCTTTTAGCCTGATCCACAGCAGCACAAGGAGCTTGTGTGAGAAAGGGACCGTGAAGTAACAGGGAGTGAAGCCTGAATATGTTTTCAGTTTCTCAAACATCCACCTTGAAGAGTGTCTTGTCTCCTCTCTTCCCCAGAGCTTCATATTCCCATAGCAAGATGAGTTCTTGCAAGATTTCTACCTGAGTTTGTGGAGACGTTCACTCTCATCTGGACTAGTGCTACCGAACACTTGGAAATCAGGATCAGGGCCTCTCTGGCTGCTAATCCCAATCACACAGAGATATTACCAGACTCTTGGACTGATGATGGAATGGCAGAAAACCAGTGTTTACTAGTTAAGTTGGTCCTTAACACTGCCAGTGCACTAAGAAGGTAATGCCTTCAGAATATGTGCAGTGTCAAGAAACACCTTCTGACACATTGCCCAAATATTGCTGACTCCTAGCCAATTAATGCCAACATTCAGCTAAAAACACAGGGCGTCAAACACCAGTTCCACATGTTTATGGCCATCTAACTGATTTTAAGTACTTATCTTTGCTAAACATTTGGAGGTGCTTAACCTTTTGGCTCAGATCAGACTTCAGCCATCAGACTGAGCTGGGAGAGGTCTTTCAAACAGCCTAGATATAAACCAGCCACTTTTGGGCACCACGTTACATAATTCCTGTTCTACCAGTAACAGTTAGAGCAGGTCTGCTTTTAATTAACCGAGAAGGAAGGGGGCAGGGAACTGGAAAGGAAAAAAGAGACAGAGAGACAACAAGCAGATGAGAAAACACTGCTGGTGAGGAAATTCTAGTAGAAATTGGGTGATTTTGAGTGAAATCTGGCAGTTTCTGGCACATATGAATGCATTCATTGTTGCTGGTTTTGATTAATGACAGTTGTACAATAGTATGCTGACAGTCACTGCCATACAGACACAATTTTTTTCGTATGAAACACTGCTGAAAATGCAACCCAATCAGATTTGGCCCCTGAACAACATGTGCTATCATCACTGTACCGTGAATTGAGATTGATTGGTAACCAGCTGTGACAAAGTGGGAAAAAGAGCCTTGTCTTTTTGCAAGAAAAGAGGAAAAATAAAAAACTGAATTGTGTCAAAACCATTGCCATCTGCTCAACCAAATAACACAAACAACAAAACACATTAACTGTTTTTAAGGATCACAAATTAATATCCCGAGGTTGGATTCATGCATTGGCTTAAGCATCTAAGAATGCTCTTGAATTGAACTGGTTTTGTCACAGTTATAATTTTCCCCCCTCATCCATTCAAAAGTGATCTGTCCATACTCAGTCACTACTCTTCCATGGTTATGGAATAACAAAAAGATAAATTACTGAACTTAGATAGATTTAGCAATGTGCTGCTTTGCATTTGATATGCATTTTACTGAGTGCTTCACAGAACCCCTGCATTCCCAGATTGTCAAAAATGTGCATGCAGCTATGCACAAAAATACATGCACCTCTTCATCTTTCACATGCACAGGTAGCAAAACTGTGTCTGCAGCTGATGTCATCAAATTCCTAGATACCCAAGTATGTCTAACTGGTAATACAAGAAAGTACTTGCTTCATCAGTGTATTTTAAAGTTGTGAGAAGGCATTACTGAATCTAACAAATCCAACTCAAAAAATCATATTTCTTGCTACAGGAGTTTGCAAGAGAAAAACATCACATCTTAACCGTTGCAAACTGGCTTCAGTAAAATGTACATCAATTTATACCAGACCCCTATTTTCCTCTAAAACATTACTTTAAAATAAGTAAATAAATGAATAATCTTTGTATATAGGCTTTGCAGGCTTTCTCTTTTTTTAGAGATGGCACAAAAATGACTTTGCTCCATTTTCCTTTGCCTGTTTGCCAGGCAGTTTTGCAAAACACGCACAAAGCTCCAAGATTACTCACAACATAAATGATTAGGGAGTCCAAATAGAGAGATGCTACCGGCCAAAACCAGAGTAAACAGGAGGTAGTTAAGGAGGCTTAAGCTTCTGTCTCCACTTCTCTTTTGTGGTGCTGGCACTTCAGCTCCCAGCATAGTGCCGCAGCTTTTCATTGGCTCCTATACTCTCTGCGCCAGATGGAGGGAGCCAGAGAGGAACTGCAGTGAGATAGGAAGCATGAGCTCAGTTACCTGCTTCAGCCTTGTGTGATGTAGAAGCAGAACAGAGGGCCTCCACCTGCATTCCCATCAGTGATGCAGACACCCCTACTGCCAGCTCCCTTACAAGAAAGGCTGGTGTTTTTTTCACTTCCATTCCATGCATTGGTAAGTGGAAGAATAAAGGAGCACAAACCCACGTGAGTGATAAAGGAGTCTCTGTTCTTCTCTCACTACCAAAACCTGAATCATCAACAGAGAGATGTATATATTTGCGTGCACTGATTTCAAATTACTCTGTTGTAGCCCTGAAATCAAGGCTGCTTGTTGCAGGGTGGCTTAAAGCTTACAGCTATGATAAATTGAGCTACCAGGAGCTATCCACAAGGTGCTGACAGGATGGCTGCCACTCACATCTACATGTTCAGATTCCCATTTGTTCTTTGGCTGCACCATTCATTGCAGAGAGAAGCATAAAGCAATGTGACATTGCCTTGAATTTCTTTGTGCGAGGCGTATGTGCAAGCAGTCATATAAAATGGTTCACTGACCTTATGCCAACAAACCAGAAAAATAACTGATAGAGGTTTGTGTAACTGATTGACTATTTTGATATTTTTATAATATACTGAAAGTGGGTTCTGCTTTAGTCCAAAATCTTTTATGGGTTGTGATCTGCAGATTATTTGTAATTTTTTGTAGTGGACACTCTTGACTGCCATAACAGAAAATACAAAACCCACACTGCACTGTACCTTAAATCAAGGCATTCCATAAAATGGCCTAAATTCCATAAAATGGCCTAAATCTCATCAAAGATGTATACAACAGTCATTGGGCCAACACTATGAAACCATATCTATGTTAAAGGAAATGGTGGTTTACAACTTCTCTGGAAGCATTGCACTGTGCGGTACTACTCTCACATGCAAACATCCATATGTGATGGCACGTAACTAGTGCCTCACAAAATCAGTAGCCATGCACTCAGGAGAGAGCCAAGGAAGAAAAATTAAGACTGCTTTTTCATTCGCTTTGAAATAATTTGGAAAGAAGCAGAAGTTAAGAACAAAGCATATGTTTGGGAATCAGTGACTCAGTAAACTCTAAACTGATACAGGTTGCGTCTTCTGCCTCTACATCTCTGTCTGAACAGAGAAGTACTCACAGAATTACCACATGATAATTATCCAAAATGGGCTTCTGATTTGATTTGAGTTAGAGACAGAGCTTCACATTTCAAAAACTAGAACATCGGTGGAAGTATGAGCTAAGAGACCATGTAATGACTTGGCATGGAGACATATCCTCCTATCACCAGAAGTAGTCCCTTCCCTCACAGATGAGACACATTTGTCAGGCACTTGGGGAGATTTGCATTATTAATGCCTATGCCATAAATTCATCTGTTAGAAAAGCACCCTCGATTCTCAGGGTTACTTGCTCAGCACATGCCACTGAAATTAATTTTAAAGAAAAGCAAAACACTGGGATATGTCCATTTCCTTTTTGTTTAAAATTGAAATGATACTGCAAGGGTGGGATACAGTAAGAAAGTCTGAGCTCAGAGTGGCATCTTGCACTCACTAAGTATGGCTTAATGCATTCTTTATTTTAACATGAGCACACAGATTATGAGTACTTTGAAATAAACAGAATTAGTGTTGGCCTGTCTATTATTATTTGCCTGAGATGATCTTAAGCTCCTTCCCAGCCCTAACCATTCTATGGTTAAGCATGACAAATGATTCTGATAAATTTGTCAAAGAAAAACTGAGTATCTTCTAATCTGTATTTTAAATCAGTAACCAGCCTCAAAGTGCTAATTAAAGATGAAGTCATGTTAATGTTTTAATGAAAGTGCCTTCAACACTGCAGTTGAGCCAGAAGTTATACTATTAAAAAGTACATTTTTGCTATTGCAGTAATGCTCAGAATAGGACTTACCAATAGGAACTGGAAAGTAGTGCTTAGGGTTAAAACTTTAACCTTGCAGTGTTTTAACAGACAGTTTTTGTTTGTTTTTAACTGAGATGAAAACTTTTGCATCTCATGAAGTGATGGAACATGTTACAGCAGAAGAAATCCCTACAGGCCAGTCATTCCAGTAGCATCAATGATGCTATGGTCAGAGCTCTTGAATCTTAGTTCCACTTGAACATAACTACCAGCTTCCTTCTCCCTGCTCTCCTGTGGGTTTTACAGAAAAACTGTATAGTTAACTATATTCACATTTTCATTCTGCAATTTTAAGAGTTAATAAACTGATAATAGTGAGCTTAAACTGTTTGATATCCTTATACTTTTCAAGAAAGCAGGCTACCTCAATATTTTGAAACTTACAATGTATAAACTATGTGATTACTAAGCTTTTACTTCATATACTCTGCTTTTCTGATAGAAAGATTTAAGCACTACAATGAGTATTTTGAGTGAAATTCTACATTAAGTAGAATTAAGTGATTCTGTGAGTAGAAAATTCAGAGAAATCCCTGTTTGAGGCTGCTACTACTGGCATTAAATTTTCAGAACTCTGCTAGTGGCTTCATTAATTTCCTGAAATTTAACAATTTCAGGATGTTAAATAAAAGAGAATTCAAAAATAAAACATTCTCTTGTGACAACCCTATTTCAAGTGCACTGCCAGTCACCACTTCATAGACCACCAGCGGTTCACACAGCATAAAGAGAAAACATGTAGGCAGGACACAATTCCTTTATGGTTGCTGTCCGTGGAGTTGTAAAGCTATTTGCCCAACCTTGACCCTTATGTAACCAACTGTAGACTGTTTTCATGCATCTGCAAACAGACTGCCTGAAACAATAGCTCTTCTTCAGCTCCATAGTGAGGACTGACACTTAACATGAAGCCAATTTAAATGTCAATGTTATTAACCATTTCTCTGCTGATCAGTCTAGCAGAGCCACACATCTAACGTTTTGCTCACGGCATTTAATATTTCATACAAACTGAATAGCAGATAACACTGAGTTAGACTGTAGACCTCTGGGGTAACTGTGAGACAATGCATTTACAGGACTTGCTTCAATGCCATGCCTTGATGGATTTAAAATGTCAAAAAATACTCTAGTTTACACTTTCGCTTGGCTATGCATTCCTCAGAAAACAGTAAGGAATATTGTTTTCACTTACAGAACAGGAAGGGGTCACTGACAGTCAAATATCAATCAGAGAAGAGGTATACTCAACCAAAAGAACAACAGAAGGGGGTACCCCACCAGCACTGGGCTACATCATCTTGACACTATATAGAGAAAAAACAACCAATCCCTGCTTCTCCTTTACCCCTCTTCACCTCTCTATCTCTAAATGATATCTTTGGCTTTACAGAAGTAGTTTTCTCAAATGATTCAACATAACAGCTAAAAATACGTTTATGTTGCACTCCACTGAGATCTGCCTGTGTTCAGTTAGGCTACATGGATCCTCTGCAAGTACTGCTGCTGCTTGCCCTGCGCCAGATATGTGCTGCATTAAACCCAAGATAACAACATCCTCTGAAAACAACCTCTACTCCCTCCAGATGTAAGTAAGAATACAAATGGCATATTAAACCTCCTTCTTTCACTGTCTCTTTTTGACAAGCTATTAAGTTCATCCAATCTTCTCCCCTATGCTCCTCATAAAGGAACTTAATCTCCCCTTGATGCTTTCACTTAGGAAACAAAAGATGGGCATGCAAATCATACTGGATCTAACCAGAGGTGATGAATAGTACATGCGATACAGCTAATATGAAAAACAGCCCTTTCCCCTGACCCTTTATTTAAAACCATTAATTGTTATTAATTGCAAAAGAAATTTGCTGATGTAACCAAAGATTATATCCATTACAAAACTAAAACACACTGTTTAATTAATTTTCAATACACATTAGACTGCATTTTGTTACAATCTGCACAGAGACTAGCTATACCAAAGCACACAGCACTGTAGTGTTATTAACTCATATTTCATTGAAAGGTCATTCTCCCCTTAGTTGTATCTAGAGGAGGCTGTAGTTAAATACCTCACTATTCCATCTACAGAATACAAATAGAATTATGTAGCACTGTGTTGATTCTTAAAAATTACTGTCTGGCTTACAGGCGCTATCCTGTGACCATGGATGCTGTGGATTGACCCTGGTTAGATGCCAGATGCCTATCAACTGTCCTGCCCTGATGAGAATGAGCGGCAGAGACAACATATGATGAACTGACCACAATTCCCATTCCCCACTCCCCTGTGTCACTGGCGGGGAGGAGGTACAAAAAATCAGGAGTAAAGTTGAGCCTGGGAAGAAGAGGCAGTGGGGCGAAGGTGAAGATTTAGATTTTATTTTATCATTACTCTACTCTGATTTTTATTGGTAATAAACGAAACCAATTTCCCCAAGTTGATTCTGTTTTGCCTGTGACGATTATTGGTGAGTGATCTCTCCTCGTCCTTCTCGACTCAAGAGCCTTTTGTTATATTTTCTCTCCCCAGTTCAGGTGAGATGTGGGATGGATAAAGTGGCATTTGATGGGCACCTGGTGTCCAGCCAGGCTCAACCTACCACAGTGGAGAAATACAAATGTGGAACATCGCTGGTTATCAGGCCCTACCTCTATCTAGTCTTAGAAAATCTAGCTTTTCTGAGTTTACTGGGATAATGTTTGCTGTCAATAGCATTTAAATCCACTTCAAAGATTTTGGAAGACAGCTATATATTTTTTTAAACTTTATCATTTACCCTTAGTATTGAGCTCACAAGAAGCCGTGGAGGAAAGCACAGAAATTATAGTAATTACTGAAAATGCACACCTATCAGAAGCATGACAGACAGTATTTCTGCAGAGGCTATGTGTATACAATTACTTTTCAGGCACGAAGAGGCCAGTTTTAAAACCAGCAAGACACAGACATGAAAAATAACACCTACACAGACTTTTGTTGGAGCTGACATACAGTTAAGTCTATGCATTAAGAATGCATTTCCCCAAATAATTTTCCACAGAGATTCCTAATCTTTAGTAAATAAGAAAGGTTACTGTGCTGTTTATGATTTTCACTGCTGTGTGTCACTGCTTTGTTTCATTTAATAACCTACAATCTCTTAACACTCAGCAATATATTTTGGGTAATCTACACACCATTTTCACTCTGAAGCAACACTCTTCGTTCTTTGCCTACGCTCACATTGCATAAGAGGTGCATAAAACAAACACCTCTTCCTGCTGGTGCAGTTGCCACTTTTCATCTCTAGTACAATATCCCCCTAATCAGACAGTGCCTGTAAATGCAACTTAAAGAGCAGGTTGTAATTTCATTAAAGATGTATTTACTGAGCTAACCCAGCTGTTCTGAGCTGGAATGCAAAAAAAAAAAGGCCCATGTGATTGCTACTCAGCCATTTTTAAGGCAACTGAAAAATACATTTGCTGAGCTAACCTCACTCTCCCAAAGAGCTGGCACTGCTAGCTTCTTCTGTGTAAGAGGTTTGAACAGTTATTACAGTGTGCCATAAATTTTAACTTGTAATTGAAAATCTCTGCACTTCCTAAAAAAAAAAAAATAGATAAAAAAGTCCATATTAGTTGCTATGTAATTACAGGCTATGCAGCTGTTCTCTTCAGCTTCTCTAGAAAATTTGAAGACATGAAACACTGTACAAACCTTATTCAAATTTTGATTCAATTGCTAGTCACAGATATGCCACTCTCATACTGGAGGCTCTCAAATAATATTGCTTTCTTCCTGTTACCAGGACTAAAAAGCAGATGACTCAGAAGTTGATCCAGGCCACACTGAGTTCCTCTCCACGCAGGAGACCATCAGCTCCTTAGCAGCAAAGCGTCATCTCTGTTTCTGCCAAGCAGACATCAAAGCGAAAACCAACTGAACATGCGGCTGGAAAAAATCTTTAATGTCTAAAGACTAGTTTTGTTTAATTTTCAATAGGTCCTGGTCACTATACATGGCCACAATTGTCTGAATTGCTTTAGTACAATTTTTGTGCCATTTCCTTGTGTCACTTATAATGAAAAGAAACTCCATGCATGAAAGAGTGAACCTAATATTTCAACCAAAGGCATAGGACTGGTGACCCCACAATATCCTGTTCACTTCCAGTAGTTTGACGTGTTATACATGATTAACTGCTCCCTAGCCTTTGTATACTGTAGAAGCTATGGTATGATGCTGAATTTTTAGAGCAATTAAAATAAAATATACACCATGCGCCTCTACCCTTGATTCACAATGAATTTCAGTTTTGGGTCACTGATCTGAAATCAACAGCTTCTGGCTTTACACACCCCAGACTTAGAAGTGTACTTTGTTTTTCCCTGTTGGTGTAGTATCAACATTGTTAACAGCAAGCTTTAATTTGCTGGGATTGGTTTAGTCTCTAAAAAGAATTTTCAACCCTTAAGAATGTAATTCATTCATAATGAAAGGAGAGCAAATTCATAGTAAAAAGACTATGAAAACAGCATAAATCACAAAGCTGTTTCCCACTGGTCCTTCTTATCACCTTCTTAATTCCTGCCCAGCCATATACAGAAGAGCTCCATGGTGTATACCACAGTATTTGAAATCTCAAGTCAGGTCTACAAGATGTTGGACAAGTAACTTCCTTGACTGATAGTGAGACCTATTTTTCCCAGGCATTTGGAAAACTTCCACTATAAGAACCTTTTTAAAGTTTTAAATTCAAAATATAGACTATCATAGTCGGTTTATATCATCAATTCAAAATAGCTAAAATTTGGAAGGAAGCCTTGCACCCTCAGAATAAATTGATGTCCATCTGTTCTCAGTTTTAAAGCATGGTTATTCATAAATTTCTGGATAATTACACAGAAACTTCAACAAAATGGCCAAATTACATTTTTTTTCATAGTCATATTTTCAAACATAATAATTCCTTTAGAAACTGCTTTTTTCCCCCCTCATTCAATCCAATTGCAACTGGAGATGCTTACAGTTCACCAGGGACCTTTATAATTAAAACTGTAACAGCCTGAAATTATTTTCCAATTATTACTCAACACACCAATCGGTGCAGCAATACTGTTTATATTTGTCACCAGAAATTACTGTGATTACTTTTCTCTTTGCTTTCACATGTGTCACTAAAAAAAGCTAAAAGGAAAGAAGACAGAAAAACAGAGAAGGATTTCTGAAGGCTACGGATGCAGTATCACTGATTCTGGCATTCACCAAGAGAATCACAGAAACAAAATGCGTATACAATTTCAATTCATCCCACTTTGCTAGCACTGAACTAGATGCTTCTGAAAGCTGAACTAGCAACAGACACATTTGAAAATGTGCACTAATTGTTGAAACAGGTACCTACTATAATTGTTTTACAACCTAGGGATGAAGCCAAAGGAAATTATTAACAGAATGAAAACAGACAGATGTGCAAAGAACATCATTAGGTGTAGAAACAAGAAAATGGATATTGAAAACTGTAAGACAAATGGCTGCACAGATACGCTCAGAAGAATTTCTGTATACAGAAAGAATTAAAAAGGACATTCCTTGAGGGATTCATATTTAACTGTACATCTTCATCAGACAGGAGCTCAGAAGATAAAGCTAATTTTGGTTTTGTCTCAGAGAAAATAAAACTCTCCCCACTTCATCAAGGAGGAAAAACTTTTTCTAAGAAGAACTTTTCTTCTTACTTTATAAAGTTGCTACATTATCATTTTCTCATCCATCTATTCATTTAGACTACACTTGAGCAGATTTCTTTGCTTGCATTAAAAAAAGCAGAAAAAAGAATAGCTTTTCTTTTAGCTGTTCCAAGTTTTTTATCTTCCTTGATTAAGCACCATACAGTATGGTTTGGAAATTTCCACTTTATGGACAGTGAAGGTTCTGCTCATATACCTTGCTATACAAATGAATACAATTTAGAAAAGTAAACATAAAGCCCTGATCATCAGATGTATTTGCTTTTTTAGTGTATGTTGGACTCTACTAGATGACTACAATCCATGTGACTCAGGTGATGGTAACTTGCTACATGGGCAGGGGCAGTGGTAGTCCTCTATTACCTGAGGTGGTCTCCAGTGTGAGATTTGGCAACCTTGCCCCTTCTTTACCCACCCTTTTGATGCTCTGGGAAGCAGAGATAAATGAAGACATACCCCCACATTCTGCTTTAAGATGCTGAAACACAGTTAATAAAATGTTAAACAGCAGTGCAAAAACACTGCAAAATATTGTGAGCAGTTTCCGAGCCTGAAGTTGATTATGACCAGAATGTACATGACGAACCTTCTCTTCTTCTAGTTAAGAGCCCAGTGAAAACTCTTATGATTCCTGTTACATTTCTTCTTTACAAATACATCAAGAATGAACAGTAAAAATTACCCCTAAGGCCACAATGCTATGTTTTTCACGATCAGATACAAAAGAAAACAAAGGAACATAGTCATTGGAAAAAACCTAATAAAAAGTTAAACCTAATCAAAGGCAGTGTTTGTTCATCATCTGTTACTTCTGCTTATAAGACCTAGAAGTAGACATGATTTGAAACAACAGAAGTAGCACAGTGGTAAGAACAAATCACAGAAGCACAATGTATTTACTATAACTACACTACAATGCATGGTTAAATGGCAAACAAAGAGGAAAAACTCATCCTGCCATCCAAAATTCTGATCTTCAAGATATTCTATGTACTACATGCATATACATCTACCAATACAATTAGCAAAACAGTTATGTAATTTTTAAATAACACAAACTAGCCACAAACACCATTGCAGCTATTCTTTTTTAAGATCATGATTGGAGGATCAGAAATAACACTGACAGCCAGTCTATGTAACTCTAGTGTTTAAAGTACTGGTTTGAAGAACAGAAGTTTTAGATTCTTTTTTTCTCCTTTCTTCAAATTCCTTTGGCAACATCCCAGGAATAACCAGCATTTGTCTTTCCCTGGTAGCAAAAAACAACCAGTTGTGGTGGGTGAAAAAAAGAGGCACTATGCATGCCTCCTGTTGAAATAAAAAGCATGGTGCAAAAGTGAATCAGCTGTCACAGGGCCAGAAGGATCAGTTTCGTTATACAGACCTGGGTTCTAATTCCTGTTGCCAGACCTATTTCTGTGTTAACATCTTTTAATCTAATAATGATTCAGCATCAAAACTAGAAAAAGTTCCAGAAAGCAAGGACCAAACTCTTTTCTGTTAGCTAAAAGGAGCCAAGGTAATTTAATATCCTTTTATGACAGACTCTCATCTCTTGCTTTCTTTGGAATTTTCTCCACATTTGTTCCAGAATAAATGAATCTTTCTTGAACACAAGGGGCCTGTTCCAGATTTCAACTTCGTTTTCCACTTCTGCTAGCCTAGTATTTTGATTCCTCAAGAGGAAGGTTTCTCTCCGAGACTTAACAGATATGAGCCAAGAAGCCAACAAAGCCTACCGCAGCACTCTGCTTCCAATTCATCCTGCTAAGTGCAATGGAACGGCTCTGCAACTGTGCAGCCAAATTTTCTCCCTTTGGTATCAGCACGTTATTATGAAGGCTGTTATCACCAGTACATTCCTAAAACATCTTTACTTTCTCCAGTAAATTCAGTGAACACCCATTTGCTTGCAATACCTACACATCACTTTTCTTCCTTCTACAGGAATCCATTATCTGAACAACTCAACCCAGATTGGGTTTCCCTGCTTAGCTGGCTCTGGAATAGGTTTTGTGGTGCCAAAGACCACTTTATGGGAAATACATTTTGGCTGTAATGTCAAATATCAAACTATAAGTAGTAGGGAGTGATTCCAGCATTACTCAACAGTTGGAATTTGAAAGTGTGGGGAACATGAATGTTGGTCTCACCTTCCTCTCGGTAAGTCTGCATCATCTTTCTTCCACCGGACTGTGGGTGTGGGATCCCCCTGCACCTGGCACCGGAAATCCACAGCCTCCTCCTCCAGCACCACTTGGTTAATCGGTCGCCTGAGAAACGTGGGCCGTTCTTGAAAAGAGACATTAAAATTTCTTAGTGAGTCAGAGGGTTGAAATGAACACTTTTGACTTTTCAGCATCTTTCTGTTTACCGATTCACAGAAGGAAGAAAGGAGGCTGAGCTCCACAAATTCAGACAAGTGGAACTGATGATGTGCATAAAGAACCAGGAAGACTCCAGGCTGGAGAGCCAGGGGCTGTCGCATCTGGCCCTCACGTGACAGCTCAGTGCTAGCAGAAAGAAGCCTGTGCTAGCACTGACTACCCACACGCCACGCAAGCGGAGAGGTCTCCAAGGCCATGCCCTTCCCTGTGAATGTTTTGGCTCTGCACTCCCGCATACACAGAGCATGATCTAAAACCTCCTGCCTGCCCTAGCAATGTATGAGCTGCCAATGGAGATATCCTGCCTTTGGCAACAATCAATATCTTTATGATTCATAGGAAAACTAAACTCTGTGTTATGAATCTCAGCCAATTGTGGACTATTCTACAGAGGTCAGAGCTTCCCTGATCCCCATCACTAACTTCACCATGGAAAACTAAATTAAGATCTGAATAATAAGTTCTGTTTACTCTTGTTATGTTAGCCTGCAGAGCTACAAATATTATTAATCATCATAATGTTGTACAGGCCTGCTTAAAATCCAGATGCAGAGCCACAATCTGATCTCAGTTATACTGGTACAAACTCAAAGTACCGGTAATTTCATTTGAGAGGATGTCACTGGGGTTAGTTTCCAAGTTGCCTTTGGATTGCATGAATTTTGTTCTGTCCTGTCCTAGCCATACCACACTTTTATTGTCATAAATTATTTCTGCTAGTCAAACCATTGTAACACTGGGTTTATACAAAGCAGTAATTCAAGACAGGGATTTATGATAAAGATATTTAAAACTGGTTACACCCTATGTTTCACATTTCATTCTCAGCAAGTTAAAGGGTATAATGTCACTTAAAAACTTATTTAAAATTCACACAGATGTAAATGGTACCAGATACTGACTCAGGCAGTTTGTCTTGATAACTACAGAGCTGAGTTTATGGGTTGGTTATCCATGTTTATTGCACAATAATAATAATAATATAGCAATAATAATAGTATAGCATTAAAAGAACATTAATAACATTGCAAAATCAAGCACACAGCACCTCAGCACCAGAACTAAGGCTGTCTGTGTGCCCTTTAATCACTCCCTATCTATGCCTTATGGGACTGGCTGCAATTATATGATCGCACACTGTTTTTTTCCAAAACATCTTTAGATTGTTGGTATTCATTTAATGAGCAGGTGTTTAATATTTTGCTATAGTTGTTCCGTTTAGTGGGTGGCCTCCTGTCAGACTACTCAAACTTCACTTCAAAGGCAGAATTATTAATTTCCTCA